>OOFG01031509.1:1938-25555 GCA_900323295.1 Molva molva
ACGACTCGTCACCACATACACCCCCCCCTACTGCCGCCAGATGCCCATTGTAAATCATGGGCTACGCCGTTGATAAATGGCACTCAAGAGAGGGTATTTATTCATAGTCACATTTTATATTGGATTGGAGGAAAATGCTAGTGCTCCGTTCCACCACCCACAGCCCCCACCCCGACCCCCATTCATCTCAATTATCCAAAAGTTTTTCGTAAAGTGTTTTTGCTCGGTTCCCTGGTCTGACATCATTACGGGCTTCTTTTTAATTTATATTTTTTGCCGTTTGCCATGGTGATTCCTTTCTAGTCGCTATTCATTCAGAATCCAATTATTGCATCAATCTTCTATTATCAATGCACCTGTCCTTTGGTCCGTCAAGGTGGATTTTGCGTTCACCGTATGGCAAAGCTTTCCCGACCGACTTGTGGGCTACCCGGCCCGCAGTCACTTCTGGGACGGCAACAAGGAGCGCTGGGGCTACACGTCCAAGTGGACCAACGACTACTCCATGGTGCTCACTGGGGCCGCTATTTACCACAGGTACCCCCCCAATCCTTGCATACAATCCAAACAATTCGTTTTAACTGTGAAAGGTGCCCTGGGGCGTTTCTCTTTGGTTTCAATGTATTTGTTTCTTTGGCACAATTTTCCTATTTTTCTTCATTATTCTTTTCTGTCCCATTTGATTTTGCCCAATTGTATTCCTCCAAACAACAGGTGTCTTTCACGCTTGTTGCCATGTTTTGTACAGTGGATCTCTAAACACACTCTTGACAATTCATTCTCCCCTCTCTCCCCATCCCCGACATGGCGCTCCAGATACTACCACTACTTGTACACGACGTACCTTCCCGACAGCCTCAAGAGCATGGTGGATCAGATGTCCAACTGTGAGGACATCCTGATGAACTTCCTGGTGTCGGCCGTCACCAAGCTGCCTCCCATCAAGGTCACCCAGAAGAAACAGTACAAGGAGACCATGATGGGGCAGGTGAGGCAGAAGTGCTAACACTCTTACAGGGAAACCGTCACGTTCTGCTGCAACAACAAAATTTGCGGCCTACCACAGCAACTCCGTTTCAGCAGTAACATTGCGGAAACGTTTTTGTCCATTGACGTCATTGTTCCGAATCGGAACAATAGACGTCAATCGTCGATTAATTACGACAATGGTCCAACTTTTCCGAAACTAAGTTTATGTTGCAGACTGCAATTTTTCTAACAATGCTCTTATGAAGCAGTAGTCCCCAGCTGAAAAATACTGGATTTGATCCCCAATGTCTGCTACAGCCGATCAGACTTCCCTTTACACACTTTTAATTAAAGCGTCTGCTAAATGACTAGACCGTTATAGTAATTACTGACTTCAGCCATATTCGTACAGAGTATCTGCATGACTACTGATGCCTTCCCCTGACGTCTTTCAGAGAAATTATACACCCACCACGGCATTTGTTAGCGACAAAGTATAGAAAACATCAGTTTTGTTCGACAAAATGGAAATGTCTTCCTTGCTGCTGGGGCCTTAATAAATAACTCATGAATAATCACAATGGACTCTGAAAGGTCAGAATAACCACCGATGCGTTATTCATTTCCTTTGTCCCATTCTTCATCACACGTCCTTTCTACTTCCCTCTCCCACACTCCATCCAATCTCTCTCTCTGACTTCAAACACCAATTTCCTTCCTGACTCTTGTGTTCACCCCTCCACACCTCCATTTGCCATCTCTCTTCTTTTCTTCTCTCCAATCTGTCTCCCTCATCTCCTCTGTCCCTTGTCTCCCCTTTTCCCTCTGTTTCTCTCTTGCTTTCTGTTTTATTTTCCTCCCCTTCCCACTCTCTTTGTCTCTTCACTTCTCTCTCTCTTCCTCTTTCCCTTCTCTCTCTCCCTCTATGTCTCTCCCTCCAACTCAGACGTCCCGGGCCTCTCGCTGGGCCGACCCGGACCACTTCGCCCAGCGTCAGACCTGCATGAACAAGTTTGCCAGCTGGTTTGGCAGCATGCCCCTGGTGCACTCCCAGATGCGGCTGGATCCGGTCCTCTTCAAGGACCAGGTGTCCATACTGCGTAAGAAGTACAAGGACATCGAGCGGCTATAACCCCACCCAAGCCCACTCGACCCCTGGGTAGCGGCGTGGGGGTGAACGCATGGAGATCCAATGTTTTGGATGAATGAGTGCGGAGGACATTGGGAAGGAAACTTTCAAGGCCCCCCCTCCGGTTAATCCTACCCGCCTGCTCTCTCTCCTGTCGTGTCCTGCGGGGCGTAAGTAGGCATTGTGAACTCTTTGAGGTCAGGGATGATGCCTGTTCAGACCAAGATGTTGTCCAAACGGAGCATCTGAGCTAACCCTGCACGCCACTGTAGGCCCACATGTTGACAGAGAGAGTCACAGACTGTGAGACGATGGGCTGTTGGTCATTTTTCAGGTGGTCCAGGTCACGATGTCTTCAAGAAAGGTTGCGTGGTTGGATTTTATGGATTTTTAAGAACAAGCTCTCAACACCTGCTAAAGAAATGCACAGACTCAAAGCAAAGACTTTTGGAGGCAGGATATTATTCATAGTAACGACCACAACGAAGAGGATAGGCTTATTTTGGAAGAGTGTAGTTATTTTTTTAATATGGTAAAAGAATGGCCGGCGTTATTCATTCTCTCTCTCTTGCTCTTTCTCACTCTCACTCAAAACCCAATCCAGCATGGCGGGTAAAGACAGACCCCCCTCCCTGACCCCCTTAGCAACAGAAATGAATCATGATTAACAAAGATCAGAATTTTCACAGTGCCTCAATATAAATCAAATTTCATTGGGATTTGGGAGTCCTGAATAGTGGACTTGTGTAAACGAGCACCTTGATCTCGCTGCTTTTCAATGCTTTTTTGTTTTTTGCTTTTGTCCCCATTGTTTGTTTTGTCCCCTTTTTTTCCCTAATAGAGGAAATTGTTAAAACTCTAGATAGGTATTCGGTTCAGCTTTCTAATCAAAATGCCATTCAATGTCATTAATTCTCAACAGAATAGTCTCTTTTAAACTAACACTAAATGAGTACATGATAAGCAGCAATCATATTCATCACTCTGATGAGCTCAAAGTAAGTACTTGATTATGTCACTTTTTGAGAGGTTCCACAGAAACATGCTATGAATTCGGTGGAAAATCTGTGAATGATGCCAGTTATTGCCCTACATCTCACATATGCCCATGTTTAATAATTTAACCAAACTGCATCATGTCTTTCATTGTTTTAGTTCTTCATTATTTGTTAAAAGAAATGTCAGTTTGAGGTGTAATGTTATACGGCTTTATGAACAGCCTGAAGTGTTACTTGAATGTGTTTTTTAAACCTGAAGATAAACGGAGGATTGCTTAAAATGCCTTGTTTGGAAGAGTGAACGTGAGTTGTTGAGGAGCCAACCAGTAATCAGTTTTCTAAACTCTCCTACTCTCAGACAGTGGTAAGACACACACCAGCTTTATGGATGTTAGTCAAGCGGTGAAGTCTTCTAAACTGACCGATTGAACAAGCAGAAATGTTAATATGCAATGCTAAATTTTTTCCTAATTATGCAAAAAGTCCTAGTCTGATCATAAAATTATCTTTCAAATTCCAATTACTTTTATTTGATTTTAATGTTCTGTTCATTTACTCACTATTAATGTATTTACAAACAGTTGCTCTCAGAAAGGGTTTGGTTCACAAAATTTCACCAAAGTAAGAAATAAATTCTGGCAATTCAATAAATTATTTGGGTACAATATTGTCCGGTACTGTTAATATGACACAAAGAATGTCAAATGGCTTGATAACATCTGATTATCATCATGGACTGCATTACATTTCATTAATCTATGCCTGGTAATTTATTTTACGCAGAATTTAAGATTGAGCTCAGAGTAAAGGATTTTTCGTTTGTTTGTGTGGTCAACCCAACTATGTGGTCTAGACATGTCATATCAAGTTTTGTTTATTTTTTTGACTAAACTGGAATGTGCTTCTATTTCTTTCCAACTTTTATTCTTTATCTAAGGGTTTGTTGCTCAATGAACTGCCAATGGATATTTTCGTAGGAAGCCTCCAATGAATCTGTGGCCAAACATCGCCACAGCTTGTCTAATTTGTCTTTTTACTTTTTTCTTCCGGCCCCATAACCTACCATCCACCCCTTAACTTGTGCCAATTGATCAATTCTAGGGAGTTATTTATGAAATCGAAAAATATTGTGAACATGAAATGATTAATTGAAAGAAAGTGTGCGGAGTGTATTGAGAGTTTGTATGGATGTGTGTGTCTGAAATTCCAGAAAACATGGTCACGTGAAACCAAATTGTTCTGTAGAAGTGATCCTGGTGCAATATGAGAAGGATACCAATTTAATTTGATCTCCACCCTATCTATCATTTCTTTCTCTTTTAGGATAGTGGTTGGTATTATCAATGTGCCTTTAAAGGAAAGACACTTTTGAGTTCTCGGCATTGTGTAAGAAAAAGTCTGTTCTTTATTTTCTCCATTTTCTTTTCTTTTTCGTTTCATTTTGATGTCCAGTTACACATAACTGCACCCCTAGAAGTCATGTAACACTGGAATGCTATTAAGCTTTATCATTTACCACACATAAATGTGACTGACATTCCTGCATTCTCTGTTGTAGGAAACTTTTCTGGCATTGTAAGGCTCAAAAGCCCCCTCTGGACTCCACAAGTATAGTAATATGAGCGGTACCATTGCACCCTTGTACGCTGTATCAGACATAATTCTATGGGGATTTTAACTTTGCCTGCTTCCTTCACTCTAACTACAGACCTAATTTTATAGATGGAAAGATAGAGGAAAAATCACTTTTTTTAAAAGGTTTTGATAAATAAAAACCAGATGAAATAAAACATTTGAAATAATCCACCTGTCTTTGTTTTGTTTTTCACCATTCAGTCAACAAACCACATTCTTTACATGAACAATGACATTAATTTATAGGCCAACTAATCACACCGTTTTCATAAATCTGTGATGGATTTGTTAATAGATAAACTAAGACTAACATAACCATCCTTGGTTAGGATGGCCACCATGACAATGCCAAGATGGGAACATTTTCATTTAATTTCATCAAATTACAGTCTTATGTTTGATAGTCGTGTTCACACTATATTTCTGCAGTGTTATATGTATTTTTCAGGAAGCCTTTGCCTCTAAAATGCTTGCCATTTTTGGACTGACATATTCAACCATCTTCTTAGTATGGAAATTAATTCAGCAATCTTGTCTGTATTTTGCATGCGTTTCCACCCACCTCCAAAACGCAAGGCTTGTTATTGACCCTTAAATTATCAACAACTGTGAACTTGAAGGTATGAGTCGGTTATCTGGCGATGGTATCTCTAGACGTCTCTCGGTCTACGCGCCTACAGCAGCTACACTGATGTCCACCCCCCTGACCCTGACTAGGAAACGCTGGTAAGAGGATCAAGAATCAATAACTGAATAGATGTAGTCCTAAAGGCATTGATCAGGCGTACTGGGTGTCTATAAATAAATCATATTTTTAAGACAAAGTATCACAAGTTGGCTGAATATGTCGCTGAATGAGCATGATTTTAATCGCCTACAGCAGGAGCCGAGATTGGTCTGGGTCTGTTTGCCACCCTCCTTTAGTTCCCTAACTCATTGCACTGTTAACCAAAAGCATGTTTGTAGTATGAGAAGAAGCAAATTAATCGGTAACTACAACTTTTATCGTCATTGCGTAGGCCTAGATGTGCAATAGGCCTACAGCTGCTGCAGAGTGCAGCGTATTAATTTTCCACATCTGTTTGTAAATATGGATATAATGTTGCTCTTGGATAGCGTATGACCAGATGGTAATTATTTGTAATTTAACATACTGGGCAAAGGCAAGATATCCAATCCCAGGCGAAACCATGGCAGGCGCTCTTAGCACTCATTTTTGAATTCGTTTGGGAGGATTCTCTGCGGCTGTCAAGATCTACCCATGATGGCAGCGTGCGGCGATCTGCAATCTGGATCACATATTTATAACATATGTTATACTACTACACTACTCTGAAAACTGTGCAGTGAACTGGGATAGAGGCATGGATAGAGATGTTTACAGTGTCTTTTTGGGATGGCTATTTTCTGGCGTCAATACTTTTTTTTTATTTTTTTTTTTACAACAGACGCTGTACATATATGCGAAGCAAATTCAGTTAACAACATATGCAGTTTGTTTCTGGACAATTCAATCAGCATGTTTGCTCCATTCCTGTTTCAAAATAACTGCTGGATGGTTTATATGCAGGATGCCTTTTCACAAGTAGCCCATATTTCCATTTCAAGTTTTATGATCAAAACTCGCACATGCCATATTTCTATTTTTTTACTCTTAATATTGGTGTTCGAATGCCACACGTCTCCAAACGCCGTAACGTCAATCATAAAAGCAAGGACAATGTATTAATATGTTTTTCTTCATCAAATGAGAATGCACGTACATAATGTTCCAAAGAAAATCAGATTTGGTGGTTCCTATTAACCAAACCAAGTGTGCTATATCGCCCCCTATGCAGACTACACAACGTTGTAAAGCTTATGTGGGACTCCTCCTCCGCCATGTTTGAGTGTAAACATCCTGCTGATTTAAAAGGACGCCACTGAGCGGGAGGAAGGCAACTGGCGCCATCTTGGCTCTTTTAATGAGTACAACAGGGGAGAATTCGCTGGGAGAAATTACATAATATATTTTTTATTTCGCTGTCAAGGGGGTAGCACCGGTAAGAATTTTCACTGTAGAAATATGTATTTATTAGAAATGATGAAGGAAAACGAGCGAATAAGCATGCACACTATCGGTTTGTCTATTGCGGCCTTTCAGCTACTTGAAGCCGTTAGCCAACAGCTAACGCTTCAGAGAAAAAAGTAGTCAGAAGCGCGCCTTGTTCCTCGCTCATGTGGGGTCGTTTTGTATTATACTTACTGTGTTCGTATTTCCTATTATTTGAGAAACCACGCCGCTCAGGTAAAAATCGGGGATGTTACTAATTAGCTAAACTCTCAGTTTGCGATGCAATGAATCACTTGTGGCAATCATTTCAGTCGTACATGGCGCCGACTATTTTCTGGGTTGGATTCACTCAATGGCGCGTTTTTTTGTGTGTCTTATAACATAAACATGCGTATCTGTGGCGGGTATGATCTCGCGATCAACCCAAAACTGTATTGACGCATAATAATGGAATAATGTGTGCAGTGTGTTTAAGACTTGGTTATTGATCTATTATTGTTCGTGGCAGAGAAAAGGCGGAACTCTGGTTGCAGTTATATTTTCTTTAGCATTGGTGTGCCCTAACGTTACTTGTGGTAAATAAGGAGAGAAACTACATGGCATGTACTAGAAAACTATGCGTCAATGGGCGATTGGAATTACTACATTTACAGACCATCTGAGTGTGATCGCTGTATTGCTTATATCAACTCATCACTAAGGCTTCCAGTAAAAACTAATGTAGCGTTATACAGACTGTATGCAATCTCAACCCCTTCCTTATTTAGATGATCTCTTGGAGAATACTTTCCGTATTCCGTATATATTTTTCAAGTTGTACACAAGTTTGTTGATAGACCGTATGATCTAGGCTAATACAGTATACAATTGAATGACGTGCAGGGGTCTTAACCACAGTTGATCAGTTTATATAATTGGAACCATTACTCTCCAACTTGTTGACTAGTCTTCCTAGTTCTTTGAATCTAATTTAATATTTAATGATCATATCATCAGATTTGTATGCCTTTTCCTATTAACATGTATTTGTATGCTTGTACAAAGTGTTAAATTTGATAAACTACTCGCACAAATGGTCATTACAATTACTACATCAGTACTACTTCAGTGCAATAATGTATTATCTACTTAAATGTTATGATCATTCACCAAACAAAAAAAATGTGAAATCCTCTGAAATGGTAGCTCAGACTGTAATTTGGGGGAAGACATGATGTTATTGTTGCCATTTCCACAACTACAGACTGATTACCACGTTGTTGTGTCTGTTCACCTTATAGACCTCCCCCAGTGCGAGTGAGTGCGTGAGACAGGAACCGGGGCAATGTTCTACGCCCACTTTGTCCTGAGTAAACGTGGGCCGCTAGCCAAGATCTGGCTGGCGGCCCACTGGGACAAGAAGCTGACCAAGGCCCACGTGTTTGAATGCAACCTGGAGAGCAGCGTGGAGAGCATCATCTCGCCCAAGGTAAACACTTGTGTGCTGGTGCAGCACCTCACAAACATAATGGCAATAGCTCTCGATCATTCCAACTCTCACCTCTTCACCTCCCAATAGGGTTGTGGAACAAACACATTACGGTTTAGAAAACAAAGACGAGTGCTTTGTGATGCTACTGCAATGGCAATGACAGTTTAAATTGCCTTATTCAATTCAGAATATGGCTTCTTTATGAACTGTTAACTTATTTTCCTGGCTATGTACTTTTCTCTTCTGTGCCTCCAATTGCTATCAACGAAGGCATTCACTCTATTGCTCATTTTTGGTTGTTTTGTTGGAAATTAGTTTTATTTGCAACGAGTGGTTGAGCCAGTTAAGAGTAGTTAAAACTCTGCTGAAAGTGGACCTCTGAAGCCCTTTGGTATGCTGTCGTTATAAGAAAGAGCCATCGACCTAAAGAAATCCCCCCCCACTTGCAGGTGAAGATGGCTCTGCGGACATCGGGTCACCTTCTGCTGGGCGTGGTGAGGATCTACCACAGGAAGGCCAAATACCTGCTGGCTGACTGTAACGAGGCTTTCATCAAGATCAAAATGGCTTTCAGACCAGGTGAGGCATGGGCTGGGATCTGGCTGTTGGTCGGTGTACTGTCTAGACGTGCAAAGAGGAAATGAGTGTGAGGCCTAGCCCAGGGGTTCCGCAACTTTGACTTCAGGTGTACCACTAATGGGTCATCAAGACTTTTCGCAGACCACCTCATTCCAAACAGTAAAGAAATGTTAAATACACATGCAGTGGCTGAACAAAGCGTGCCAGCGACCCTTATATACACACTCATTACTGCAAGAAGGCTATGGCCAGTGGTAAACGGGAAAGAAAAAGTTATCAATGCCGCTAATACTCCCATTGTGTTTATTTAGCCAATACAACTGAACACAAAAAATCTATAAAAACCATGATGAGATGACAACAAGCCATAATACAAAATTTACTGAACAATATTTATGACATATTTATTTCCAATTATCTATTTCTTTGCTATTGTAAATTGGTCTAACAAGATTCAAATCCATTGTGCCATCTCCTGCAGTTCCCTCGCATACAACAGGTTGAAAAATCCTTGCCTAGCCAAACAGTATGCTGACGGTTCTACTTGTTGTGTGTTTTCAGGTGTGGTAGATCTGCCAGAGGAGAACAGAGAGGCAGCCTACAACGCCATCACCCTCCCCGAGGAGTTCCATGACTTCGACCAGCCCCTGCCTGACCTAGAGTGAGTCTGCTTATCACCGTGTGTGTGGATGTCCAATTTCAGCACCAAGAGGGCTCATTCTTGTCACAAGTGTACATATGCTATATGAACAAGTCTATGCCCTTTACACTTGTGTGTTCCAGTGACATCGATGTGGCCCAGCAGTTCACCCTGAACCAGAGCAGAGTTGAGGAGATTACAATGAGGGAAGATGTAGGCAACCTCAGCCTTATGCAGGACAATGACTTTGGTAAGAACAGGACAGCGCTGCACACACCCACATATTTTCCCCACCTACATGAAACTTAATTAGGAGCTAAAACGCCCAGCCGAAGAAATCCGTGCCTTTACTATATACTTTTTAGAAAATATTTATATACAGTTTTGAAGACATTTATCACTTTGACTGGCCATCCTTATTTCAAGTACACTGCTCCGAGGCTATACATTTACTACAGGCCTTATCATGTTTGAGTTTGCTGCCGCATCACTTGCCTCACCTCGTACCTCATCTGAACCCGCTTCCAGCCGACTTTGGCATGGACGACCGAGAGATGATGCGTGACGCCAGTGCGTTTGAGGAGGACATCATGCACGGCCCCACAGAATCCAACCTGCTCCTGGAGTCGGAGCCCGGCCCCGCCAACCTCCCCGACAAGTCCAACCACATGGAGTACGACGACTTTGGCGACAACCCCATGGGCAACAGTGACGGCGGGATGTTGGGTAAGGGCGCTCGTGTTGTGTGAAGTACAACTCCTTGTGTGAAGTAGGCAGAGATAATTACATTTTTATACCACATCATTGTTAAATACTTGATCCTGATTAGTCAATATCGTTCCAAGTGCTTGCGTTATATCTCAATAATGGGACAACTCTGCCTTAACGGTTCCAAATCAATGCGCTACAAATCCAACATTAACAGCAGTCACATAGAACTGTTGACCAGATGTTTCCATGACAACGCAAAACCAATATGCTCAATGCATCGCAGAATAATATTTTAATTTCAGCGGATTAGGTCGATGAAAAACAATGTTTGTTGTAGCAGGTATAAGTGGAATAAACTGTGACAGGGCTGTGCTAACCACTTTCAGAGTCCATTCCACCAATCAAGGGCCAATAGTCTCCTTAAAATAGAACAAGTGAAAACGTTCTGAAAACGTATCTGGGTTCTCCCCCAAATTTTTTTATAAACGCACACTTTTAAAAAGACAGTTTTTGGATTTCATAGGTACCGAATTAAACAGGGAAAATGTCCAATACTTCCACATCAAGATCCTTTAGTGTTGAGCAAAAGGCATCTTATGAAATCAGTTCTGACAATTGTCTTTGTTTTACTTACTAATCCAGTGGACAAACTGCTGAGTAACGAGGATGGTGGCGGTATCTTCGACGACCCTCCGGCCATCGCCGAGAGCGTCATGATGCCCCCGGACCACGGAGACGACGAGGACGACTTCGACAACCTCCAGTCACGTCAGTAGAGCTCCCATACATCATGGGTCATCGTTGTGGGACACGTTTTGTGTTGTCAAAATAGTTGAATGTTGGAAATCTAGAGTTATAGTTGGGTGTATTGGTGTAAAATGACTTTTTAAATGTAATGAAACACACTTTGAATGGGAATTGTTTTGAGGACATAATTTCTTATAATGATAATAATAAAGTATGTTCCGCATGTCTAATCAAATGTTATGTTATTTGAACGTGATTGTGTCTAGCGGGTCCAGACAGCCCTGACTCAGGCCCGGTAGAGCCTCTGCCAGCCACGGCCGATCAGACAGAACAGACCACCCTGGTTCCCAATGAGGAGGAGGCCTTCGCTCTGGAGCCCATCGACATTACTGGTGAGAACCTCCTCGTGCCCTGACTGCACACAGAAGGTCAAATACACTATCAAACAAACATCTCAACTTTTACGACGACACAAACTCAAGGAATACACCGGGTTTTGGAATGGGCCTTCAAGTCGACCTGGCACCAAGCTGAATTGAAAAACAAAACAAACGTGTTTATGCAACAATGGAAATGTCTTCCATTGTGTGTGTGTGTGTGTAATAATATAAGTTTGTTTAATTATTATTTTGTCTCCACCAATAGTGAAAGAGACCAAGGCGAAGCGTAAGAGGAAGCTGATTGTGGACAGTGTGAAGGAGCTGGACAGCAAGACCATCCGCGCCCAGCTGTCCGACTACTCTGACATCGTCACCACCCTGGACCTGGCCCCGCCCACCAAGAAGCTGATGATGTGGAAGGAGACCGGCGGCGTGGAGAAGCTCTTCTCCCTCCCGGCGCAGCCCCTCTGGAACGCCAGGCTGCTTAAGGTGAGACCCGGGTCATCGCCTGCCACTTGTGTAAAGAGATGAAGAAGATCGGTATAAAGACACTCCCCATGAGGTTATGTCATACTTTATATCAGGTTGAGGCTGTCATATTGTATGCCAGTATTTGGCTTGGAGTTTATGTCTTCCCTGTCTTAAAAATGATTCCCTTCACTTGGACTGAATGTTTTTTTTTGTTTTTTAGAAACTGTCACAAATCATGTTTCAGACCTCAGTCAGTGTTTGTCCCCACACAAAATTACATTTATTTAGCTGATGCTTTTGTCCAAAGCGACTTACAATTAGTTTATTCAACATTGAGGATACAACCCAAAAGTGCAAGAATCAAGTCTGTACATAACAGTCATCAAATAAGCAAACTGCTTAAAATGCTACACTATAGAAACAAAGGATAGAGAACATATTATTTGTATTTTTAATCTCTTAATAACAAATTTTAATGGGCCATGTCTGCACAGATGAGTTTTCAGTCTGCGGCTTAGAGGTGTAGGATTTCAGCTGTCCTGATGTCAGTGGGGAGCTTGTTCCATCATCGTGACGCCAAGACGGCAAACAATCGAGATTTTGTCGAGTGGCAGCTGGTGTGAGTGAGTAGCAAGCTGTTTGGCAGTCATAAAGCGTAGTGTTCAGGCTGCGGTGTATGGTTTGACCATTTCCTGGAATTAGGATGAGCTGGAGCCGTTCGCAGCACGGTAGGCAAGGAGCAGTGACTTGATTCGGATTCAAGCAGCTACCGGTAGCCAGTGCAGGATGGGGAGGTGTAGTGACGTGTGGGAGAACTTGGGTTGATGACCAGCCAGGCTGTTGCATTCTGGATGAGCTGCAGAGGATGACTGGCACATGCAGGCAGACCAGCCAGAAGAGCATTGCAGTAGTCTAAACACAAAATGAAGAGAGCGGACATATCCTCATGATGTTGTACAGCATTAATCTGCAGGAGCAAGTTGTTGGCAGTGAAGGACAGCTGGTCATCCAATGTCACAACCAGGTTCCTTGCTGTCTGAGTCACCACTGAGTTGTCAATATTGATGGAGAGGTCGTGGATGGGAGGTGCCATCCCTGGAAGGAAGGTTATCTCAGTCTTGTCCAGATTGAGCTTCAGGTGGTGTGGCAACATCCACTGAGCAATGTTGGCCAGACACGCAGAGATTCCTGGGTTTCAGACCTTGAAAAGACTAGATTAGTTGTGTCGTCCGCATAGCTGTGGCGGGTAAAGCCATGTGAGTGAATGACAGAACCCAGTGATTTGGTGTAGCGAGAGAAGAGGGTGGGACCCAGAACGGAACTCTGAGGGACTCCAGCAGTGAGACTACAAGATTCTTTCCAGGTCCCCCTTCAAGTGCGATCTGTGAGGTAGGATGTGAACAGGGAGAGTGCAGAGCCTGAGATTCCAAGTTCTTGGAGGGCATAGAGGAGGGTCTGGTGGTTCTGTGTCGAGAGCTACTGAAAGGTCCAGCAAAATGACTGGAGAGGAGAGGGAGGCTGTTCGGTAGCAGTGTGAAGTTTCTCTGCGATGGCAAGGAGGGCCGTCTCAGGTGAGTGGCCTTCCTTGAATTCAGTTTGGGGGTCCATAAGGTTATTCTGGTGGAGATACAGAGAGTTGGGAAGAGACTGTATGCTCAAGTGTTATGGATATGAATGGTAGAAGAGAGACTAGTAGGTAATTCTTTACATCAGATGGGTGGAGTGTGGGTTTCTTTATAAGTTTTCGGAAAACAACCCGCATTTGCACGTGCACAACTCTTGCGGAATGCAGGAAGAAAAGTCTTCACCGATGAATAATTCAGCACACCACGTTTCCTTCAGCTTATGGCAGGGCACGCGTGCCCTTGAGACTTTTCCTTTAGTACCCCGAACACATTCAAACAAATGTTGTAGTGGCACTTAAACAATTGAATCACTTCTGTCTGCATCTCCTCCAGATGTTCACGCGCTGCTTGACACCTCTGGTGCCAGACGAGCTGAGGAAGAGGAGGAAGGGCGGTGAAGCCGACAGTCTGGATGAGTTCCTCAAAGAGCTGGAGAACCCTGAGGTGCCACGTGAAGACGTCATGAGTCAGCACAGAGATGTCATCGGTAAGCCCTCTCCCGCTAAACTTGACTACGTGTGATCTTTTTCCTAATGAGGCATCTGTCCTGAAATAAGTTTGATTTCCAACATGGGCGCAGCTGGAACGGAAGGGGCCTCTGCGATGATTGTCTTGTCTGTTAAGAGCTGCTCATTCCAATTCTAGAATTGAAACCATGTTTTCCAATGCTCATCTTCCATGTATGTAATATAACTGTTCATCTCGGAGCGCCAACTTCTGCAATGTGTAGCTGACCTCGCATGAACATGCTGGCCGAAATTGACAGTCTGCCTAAAATGAATACTCTGAAATAAGTGGATAATATGAACACCCTTGCATGTTTGCAACCAATAAAGTAATCAATTATGGATTGGTTGTGATATGGAAGCAAGGAATGAGTGGGAAACGTCCCAGTTTGTGCTTGCTGTGATTATCACCATGTCTACATGGAAGGCACCGTCCGTGTTGTACTTGTTGGAGGTCTGCCTCTCCTGTGAGAATTATGGAAGACAAAGTTCTGATGAAAACAATCCTTTCAATTATTGTTTTGGCTATATTCAGACCAGACCATCACGGAGGAGCCCAGTATTCTAGGATCCTCTGTGATAGAGGGCAGCAGGACCACCCTGGATGAGACTGTCATGCCTCCTCCCGCCACCCCCCGTGGTGTCAAGCGCAAGGCAGCTGACAAAGAGGCCACACTGCCTGTGAGTACAGAGTACTGCTGCCACTACCTGTTTACGCCTGTTTTTCTAGAAACCCTTTTGTCAAAATTGAAGATTTTGGGTAAAGGCTGAAATCTTTTGAAAACATTGATAAAAGGGACAGCTATTGTGGAGCCCTCTATCGTTCTACTTCTGATACAATAGCTCAATGCTGACGGTCTTGTTGGTAACTATTGTACTCGTCCTCCCCCAGATGACTCCCTTGGACCAGCAGCCGGCTGCAGCAGGTGACCGCTTGGCGCTGACCCAGAGGTTGGACATGTCCGTGGTGGACCTCCCCCCCGAGGAGCCCAGCCTCAACCTCACCCAGCTGGTCCCAGAGCTGGACCTGATCGGCGAGAAGGACAAGGACAAGAAGGACGACAGCGATGAGGAGGAGGTCAGGAAGGACCCGTAGCTAGCTCCAGTATCCAACCCAAGACTGCTTGGTTAGGTCATGGGACTCGGTATTGCGTGCGCTAACTTTGAGTTTGTATTCTTTGTGTTGTCCATTTGTAGGACGAGGAAGGCCAGGGTGGAGATCAGGATCAGGAGGAGAAGAGATGGAACAAGAGAACCCAACAGATGCTCCACGGTCTTCAGGTAGGAGGAACACCTTTTGCAGATACAAAGACTTTTACGAGTTTATAGAAGAGCAGACTTGAATACTGAAAACAAAATTTCTCATGTTTGAAGACAACCATTATTATGTCACTTCTTGGGAATAAGACTTTGCGTTTAATTGATTCTTTATTTATTTTTTTCAGTTTTGCTACATGAGATGAATAACATTTTTTGTAAAGTTTAAATTGAAGGTGCTGGAGGTGTCTGTGTGTAAGGGTGGACATGATGGCGTTTTGTTCTTTGCCACCATCAATAAAACGGGAGGAAACTGTTTTGAGTTGACTGGCTATCAATGCGCTTGATTGATACTGATTGATCTCTCAATCCTTCCTCAGCGTGTCATGGCCAAGACCGGCGCTGACTCCGTCAGCCTGCTGGAACTGTGCCGGAGCAACAACAGGAAGCAGGCAGCTGCCAAGTTCTACAGCTTCCTGGTGCTGAAGAAGCAGCAAGCCATCGAGATCACCCAGACAGAGCCCTACAGCGACATCGTTGCCACCGCGGGACCAAGATTCCACCTCATTTAAACATTGGAAGAAAGGATGGACGTTTGCCTGCAACATTTTTGTTTTGATATTTTAAATCACTGAACTTTTGTCTTATTTTTTTTTTCTGTTGGCCCAGATGTTGTTTTTTATTTTTTTGAAAGGGAGGGGGTAGGGGTCAGGGACATTTTAAAAAGGATTTAACAGTACTACTACAAAATGAATCATGCAGTATTCGTTTGGTTTCTTAAACGGAGTGAGGAAGAATGTCTTTCACTATATTTATGACATGCCCCTTTTATTCAGTCAACCCCTGTGTACTTTTCGCATCGAAACATAAATCCCACATAATCTGTTTCCACAAATTTGCCCCACTTGTGCATAAACAGGAATCCTTCCTGAAACGTGTCAGATCCTAGAGGCTGTGCCCCTTGTTTGAAAGGAAATTAAATGAACACTGTAAATGTTGCGGAAAGGTACTGTTTTGTTTTCTCTCGTTTTATCATAAAAATACCTATCACTCTAAACTCCCACGTTGCACTTGTCCTCAAATCTTCATTATAATCATCATAAGCTTGAAATATGGGTAGGCGAATTATAACGGGCATCGGACTTCAGTTGTATAATTCTGGCAGGATTTTTGTTTTCATGTTTCTTTTTGTACTTCTGCATTTATGCTTATTCAACTTTTGCATTATGTAACTAGCTATGTACTTGTTAAGTTCAGTATCCCACATTTTTAGTCTCTGGGTAACTTCTAGTTGTTGTGATACATCTGTAAAGATTTAAAATAAACGTGTTTTAAATAATTTGTTTTAATGCCTTGTACTTCAATATGAACCTGGTTTTCAGGGGCAAAAAAGATGTCTAAAAAGATTAACGTTGAGGCTGTTAATCCACAAAGGACTGGTCTAATGTCTCCCAGATGAGATAAACAAGAGGGCCAGGATGTATCCGAATAGGCTAAACTTTAAACTCCCTGCTGACAGTTTCTGTTTGAATCTCCAGTGTCTTCCATCGAGATGCTATTACTAACTTTGAGTTTGGATGAAGGCATCACAAGATGGGTCACATTCATGTGGCCTGACACTGTCAATGATCCCTTGCCCAAAAACATACCATGGTAGCCAGAACACATAAATTAATAGGGGGCGATCTAGCCAACTGCCTTCGTCTCACTCAAGACTTTAAAGGGTGTAATATGCACATTAATAACTTGGAATGTAGGACCTTTTCAAAGGACGTCAGCAGTATTTGCCGTTTTACATTATGAAGGACCATGAGGACCATTATAACGATCCCCTGCTTTTGGAATAAGGTATCTGAGAAGTGGGAACTAAAACTGCGAATCATGTATGGAATTTGAATTACCTTATTGAACCGACTATTTGGGTTTATCTTTTTTTTATTTTTATAAAACCATCCGACACCCAAATGTATCATCTGGAATGAATGCATTAAAACCTATATCCCTACACGGACAACCAACCTAACGGACTGGTACCGGAAGCGTCCGTCCATTACACTGCTCCGTCTTTTCTCGTGGTGCAGCTCCACAGTCATGGCTTCACGTAAAGACTCCACCTCGGCCACAACCGCCGTTGTGTCTTCTGGCGGCACCCTAGACTCTCCCGTCAAGCAGATCCAAATTGAAGGACTTGTAAGTATCACTAATATTAGGTTTTTATTTGTGTATGTTGCGATCTGTGGAAGTGATCATGGAAGATGACCAGATGCTAATGTGTAAGCCTCATCATGGCGGATACTAAACAACGGACATACATTGAGGTTCGACAAGCTTTTTGAATTTTTGAGAACAGTACTATTTGGCAGCGGTTATAAGTTAACGTTACTTTCCCCATTTAAATCCCGTCAAATATGTGGACATAGACATAGCCACAATATCTAGTTCTATTTGGTGTTAATCTTCCTTTCTTTTGGTGAATTTGTTCCAATCTGGTTATACAAATCCAATTCAGCCAAATGGATATCTTCCTAGATCCTTTACGATTATGGACTTTCGGTATAAAATATAATGTTAATGCGCATTCTACCTCAATGTTTTAAATGGGATCACTACAGTAACCTAGGATATTTACTGTTGGATCATTTTTATACAGGCTGTTGTTTGGTCACAAATGGGGCTGATCTAGAACTGCAACAATGAATTAATTTAGTGTTCACTTAATGCATCAACATAATTAAATCCGACAACCATTATTATTCATTCATTGTACTGAGTGGCATGGTCAAAATGATATGGTAGAACTTGAAATTTTATATTCTATTATATATATATACACACACACACACACACCAGTTGAAACCATTTAAGCAACACTCGCTCAATTTAACCCGTTGTTGTTGCTCACAGGGAGATATTCTTGTGACTTTAATACAGTGTCACTTGTGTATGAGAATCGTCTGCATTGACAGTTATTTTCTGACCATTGGTTGTGAAGTATCAGCAGTTTGCCCATTTTAAGGTTAAAAATAAGTATGCTGTCTTGTCTGTGTTTCAGTATGTTTCAAATTTTCCTAAAAACCTTGACTTTAACCAGATGCCAAAAGTTTAGATAGAGGCTACTTGCCACAATCCTTGCAATGCAAATGAACGTGAACAAATAGGCCCATGCCTTTTGTGTTCAATTTCAGAAGACTTAAGGCCAATGTGCACCAGATACGGTACGGCTCCGGTATGGAAGCCGTGCGTGTGCCGTAACAGACTCGCGCCCATGTCAATCAGTGCTACAATGTCCACTGGTTGCAGATGCGGCACGGTTTCCATGCGGAAGCCCTCTGGAACCCGCACTGACGTTCCGTTCTTTTTCCGCATCTGGTCTATTTTTGAGGGATCCCTTTGCGTCTGACAAGCGTGTAAATGCACTTTGTTCACTTGTGATGCATGTATCAAACAATGGATAACTATCATAAATGAATGTCTGTCAGGCCAAATATGTAGAATTTTGCCTGACCAATGCTGAAAGATGGCTACCAGCTTTTTTGGATTGGATTTGATTAAAACCCGCATAAATGTAAAATCACAGTTTATTCAGCCAAGTAGGCTATCTAACAGAACCTAAAGACGAGACCGCGTGTGAATTCGGTTAATCTCATAAACAAACGGTAAAGATAATTACATTTACCAGATGGGAGTAAAATGTAAACCCCCATGGCGGAACAGAACTGCCCCAAGGCGATGATGCGCGAGGGGTACATTGAATTCGGTACATTGATGCCTGGCATTAAATTACATTGGCCTTTGAACCTGACGTGTAACACTGCAGTATGTATTTCTGTAGCACACTTTCCCAATTAATCAATGTCTCCTTGACTGTTGTATTGAGCGGTGGGTTTCCATGACAATGGACACCTGCAAGTGAGCATGTGTGTGATAAATTGATCAGCGGAGATGGATATACGCCACAGGAGCATGTGGCCCTCCTGTGGTGTACATTATGATGATCCTGTCATATATGTCCCCTCTACACCTCTGAAGGTGTTATCTGTGAATAGAACAAAGCATGAACTCCTGTACTTCCACCTTTTTTGGTTTTATTAGCAAGATAATCTATTGAAAAATGTAAATTTGTTGTACAAGTCAAGCAGAAAATGGGTAAACCTAAGCAAATATTGGCCGATAGATTACCTTTTTACTCTATTTTCGTATGTTTCTGCTATTCTTGATACGTTGTTATATAACGTCTAACATTACAGTGGAATTATTTCCAAGTACATTTTACGATAATTGTACTAATTAGCAATTTGTCACTCCGTATCCTGTGAGGCTTCTTCCTGATCTGATCCAGTGTTGTTTTCCTACATTACCCAGAATGACTTTGCCACTGTCTCCCTTTTGTATGAAGCATGCTTTCTGCACTGCCGGTCACAGAATTGTGAAAAGCAAATGTCTGTAGCATTCATACTGTGCTTTTTCACATTTTTCAAAAGAAAAATTATTTTATATAACTATTTAATCTTGTTTTACTTGGCTTGCAGAACTAAACTGTCAAGGATAAATTGTGCCCCCTTGGGATGAAAAAGAATATAAATGAATAGAATAAAAAGGTGGGCTTTATTAACTGTATTGTTAGTTACAGTCTTGATTGATCCAATTCCTAACAGTGATTACTCTTCTCGGTTCTTCATTAACATACGTATAACATTAGTATTTTTAATGACCGTTAAAAACAGGTAATTTCAAAAGTGCAAATAGATTTTGTCAGCTTTAACTTTAGTGTAAACCAAATCAAAGGTGTCCCATGTTGATTTCTGATTGACACAAAGTTCTTTGTATTGGTCATTTGGTAATCTGATGGACCCAGTGCCGTAGTTCTCTAGATGGCCACCAGAGGGAAATATTGCTTCGCTGTTGGATCAGTAATGCACTCCCCACTCCCGCCATTCCTACCCCCCCCTCCATCCAGACGCCATAGGACACACCAGTTAATTTGCTCTATGTGTTCGAACACAGTTGCATGGCCACCGCTCACAAAATGTTGTTGCCTTTATTTCTAATTTTATCATCGGTCATTAAAAGCTGGTTCACGGTCGTCTGCCCCACTCAATCCCAATCAAGGCTAGCTATTGCACCTGATGGTGTTAACCAAACGGAATCCTCAGCCTGACCCAAAATAAACATTTAATCCCCAGTGAAATGTTTGCCTGTTTTAAGAGGCAGCACGGCGCTATTCCAGGTTGACTTAATGAGTCTCGGCTCTGCGTGAATGGGCTGTAGTTGCTGGTCGTTGCATCAAGACCCTGTCTAAAATGTGGCTTATGGTCTGCCAATAAGCATCACAAACCACACTGCCACTCAATTCTCTAATGGCAATAATAGGCGTCCTCAAGCAAGGCAGGTACCCTCTTTTGGCCCGTGTTTGAAATGACCTTGAGGTCATTTAAAATGCGTAGCAACATGTACAAACAGACCGCTACAGCTACAAACCTGTTTTTTGTTATCCGCTCTGGTGCCCTGATGCTGTAGTCGATCACATTGATGGACCTCTGTAGCCTTGATCTGGGCGGTGATTGGAGGAGCACTGCCGAGGAAGCTAGAGCTGCAACGCCATGGGTGACTAATGGTACAATTAAAGGGTGTACATCTTCAACCCAATACCTTGACTGCGTATTGACTTTCATAATGATTATTTAACCTGAAACAAATGGAGAAACGGTCATAAGTAACATTAATATGATCTCAGTCAGGAACAAACAAACAAATCATCTTTTCTGCTTTTGATAACATGGAAAAACTAACATTCAACCCTATATAAGCATCAAATGTCGTATTACAATGGAGATTTGGTGCTATATATATTGGCCCTCCCTTGACACAGCCCGGCACATATTCAGTTCTCCTCTCCCTGGTGAGGGGGGGTTGCTTTCCAGTTCACCAAGTTGTCTCTGGCTGTCTCCTAGTAGAGACCGACCCTTCCCACCCCCACTCCCTCAGTTTGGGAAATGAAGTGCGTTACAGCTGAGGCCTCCAGTGGGCTTTTGGGCTCACGAATGTCCAAGAACATTCTTGGAGAAGTAAAAGGGAAACTTCCCGATTTTTCAACCTTGACCCTAGTTTACGATGATTAGGGGTCTAAGGGTCTAATTAGTACAACAGATGTTTAAATTGGTCCAGTTTTGAGGGATAACGCTGCAGCTGTAATCCGTCTGCAATGTAATCCTTCGGGGCAATGGCGCCCCGTCAAAGTACGTCCTCTAAAAGCACTAACCCTTTTACTTGATCCTGGTCTGTTTGTTATTGTTCAACCAAGTCTCGTTCTGAAATGTCGTTGCAGAGAATGTCCCTATTGTCATTACTGTCTCAACTCTCCTTCACCCAAATCTTTTGGATAACTGTAAGCTATGCTTTCTGTACCAACAAACTCTCCTCTCTCTAGCTCTCTCATGCTCCCACTGTTCTCTTCCTGCAACAACTCAACTCTCACTATCCTTCTCCTTGAGCAAGACTTGGTTAGACACAATAACAAACAAACAACCAAGTGAAAGGTAAAGAAAAAACTTCGATTTTATTGTGGGGATACTTTCTACAATGTCAAGCGCCATTCCATATAGTTCCCAGTAAAGAACTGGGTTTACCTTTCAGGCCCCACTAGTGATTTTCACCTTTCAAACGTACAGCTATGTTCTGGAAGATTTCTGTCTTGCACCCTTTCACACATGGCACAGCAATGCCGGAATAGATGGGCCAAGGGACACTCCTGCAACACTTGTGGATGCCAGCTAAAACTCTCGGAGAGGAGCTCCCTTATTTCGGAACCCGTCCAGTTTCCAGCCATTCTTGAAAAATTCAGCATTTTTGCAAAGAAATAAGCTGTATTGATGTTATCGGATCACCCGAAAAGCATTGGTGCATTAAAATACACAGTCGCAGTTTCAAATACGTTCTCAGCGGAGTCTTATTTGTTTGCACGCTCAACGTGAAAGTGTCATGCGTCAGACGGACCCATTACGTGCCTCTCCTGGCAATGTGACTGCTTTCATTCACAACACAGCCATACAAGCTTTGATCCGGAAATGTTACTAGGTCTTGGGCAGGCAAATTGCCTTTGCATATTTCCCGGAATATTGATCCGTGTTTCCATGACACATGACCCCATACAGGAAATCTTCCAGAACTTTGCCGGGTAATATTACAAAAATTGTTGTCCACATTAGTCCCGTAGACCCAAAAGGATTGGAAAATAGCGTCCAGGTTGAGCAAACCCAAAGTTTTCCTTTAACACATTGCCGGTCACTTGCTCCCAATGATCTTTCATTTCCATCACTTCTGTCCTCAAATCAAGCTTTGCTCATGTAAATCTCGGGTTACCTTTCGGTCCGTGTGTTGCGCATGACTGTATCTGAGAGAAAGATTTACGACTTGGAAATTAAAAAATAGCCAGCAGGGGATTTGGCTGGCAATTGATTTTGCACACTTCAATTTTGAGCCTGTTGATTTACAATTTTCTGTCCACCTATCAATCTCAGGAGCTCTCCACACGAAGCGAGCTTACCGGGCCAACTGCTGTTGAGTGGGATCGATAATGTGCGAGTGTAGGAGAAGATTTAAGTATAAAAGTGTGTGTGTGTGTGTGTGTGTGTGTAGCTTTGTGCTCTCTTGCTTCTCATACCAGGTGTGCTTTGTAGCCGTTATAGGGCCGCTGGTTGAGCATATTTAACTAACCTTGCCACACCTCACATCACAACAGATCAGCTTTTATTTTGCCACTCCAAGATGTTAAAATTACATTTACAAAAGATGGCTACCCCAACTTGCCACTAGAGGGGATAACGTAAATCCAGAACAATCTTGTCAACAACAAACTCACTGTTTGAGGAAAGATGCGTTCATAGCTAAAGTCAGACTGGATTCGGAACAGCTGGCTTTTAAAGTCAACAGAAATATCTATTGTGTGTTTGACACATTCAAAATGGGGGGATGCAGATAGGGTTAATGTGGAATATCACCACGTTCTGTAGTGTAGCGAACAATTAAGAACGATCGTAATTGCAACTACTTGTTGTGATTGAATCAATAGAGTAAACAAAGGTACATGGGACGCGTGTGTTTGCACGTATTGCACGACTTTACTGTAAAGCGGTATGCGTGTATATATTATCATTCATATATAGGAATCTGTAAATCGAATGCACATGTCTCCTAAACAAATATGCTCCACTCCCAATGGGAATTTGTAAACAGTTTGTGTGCCCTCTTGCCTGTTGTTTAAAAGCCAGTTGGCTTGCAGGGCTCTCCTCCTCCTCCACTTGGCCCTGCTCCTCTGTTATGGCTGGTTCGGTATTTAAGTGTGTGATGAACAGATTGCCAGGACCTAGATTGCTCGGGGCATCGTGCCTGAGTTCCCTGACCCTTGCTGATTGAGGGAGAATGGAACGGTTGGCGGCGGAAGGCAGGT
>OOFG01031517.1:2168-12609 GCA_900323295.1 Molva molva
TATTCGAATGTGCAGTCCTTGAAGACATCAGAGGGATGGAGGATGGGCGTGAGAGAGAAGAGGAGATGGGAGACTTAGTACTGCACTTCTTAGCCTGGATAAACTTTTCTGCAACATGCGTTTGATCCGCAGAGTTTAGTTTGGTCGATTTGATAACGCTAACTATCTACGAGGTCTTAACAAACGATCAGTTAATGGATATGATTTAAGAACAATGAGTTGTTAATTTAAATTTAAATAGTTTAATAAGATTAATTTAGCAATGCTAATACAAGTCTTTATAGTTTGGGGGGTCTGACCTACTTTTGAGACTTATACGTCAATTGTTTTCCACTTATTGAAGGTTCACTAGCCAATCAGCCTCAGTCCTTGTTTATAGAGGCCGCAGCCTCTATTAGCCCTTGTCTAAGAAGCCACACATTCCCTCTGAGATTGATTGTTTTGTGTTAGGAATCTGTGCTAACTGAACTGTAAAATATGAGCATGATAATAATTCTACACTCAAGCTGCACTATGTAAGTTTTCCCATTAGCAACCTCTACTTGCTTGTGAAAACAGTTACTGTCGTCTGAAAAACACCGTGGATTTTCCCACATGGGGGGGAACAATTTATAGTGAAGAATTCCCTGGATGGATTGACTCGTGGTTGGCCGCGCTTTATTCTTGAGCAACTTTCTATATAAGATATTTTTTAATGGAATAGCAACAAAAAAGGGCCTGTACAACAAAAGTAGAATTCAGTGTTGATTGGGGACTATGGGAGTCAAACTCTTAGCTATGTAAACTAATATGTTTGCATTTCCTTTATAATAACAGGAAATACAACAAGTGTGAGACCAGTTAACTATAATTAAATATTAGTTGCTGAAGTAACCTAAAGTACAATAGTATCCCGACACTGGCAGTGAGCTTGAAATGAAAATTTGATGTTGTTAGATTAGCATAAATAAGGGATGGAAATGGAATGTCAGTGTATTTATTTTGCTCATTGTGGCCCTTGGTGGAAACTACGGAACCAGACATTGTGGATGACATAAAGTAGCCATGTTGTCCCTGCTCGCCAGACTAAACTTGCAACTCACGTTTCAGTAGTATGTATCTAACCTGTACATCGATTGGCGTCATCAATTATAACTCTAAGATTTTGAGCATAGCTGCTTTATGCCAGTTGAACAGAGTTGGACACAATAGCTTGTACAAAGATGGGCACCGTCGCAACATCAACAAAGTACAAACTTCAACAAAGAACCAAATTCAACAAATTGGCTATAATATTTAAATAATGACAATCATTTCCGCTTGGATTGTATCGGCTTCTGACCGCTAACCATGAAACAAGATGGCCGTGTTGTGGGAGCATGAATGTCAGGACGTTTACAAACATGGCTGACTCAAAGTGTGTGACACATAGTGGTTGAATCGTAAGTAGTGTACCTTAGCAAAGCATTCATAGTTTAAAAAACATTACATTAGGTATGCATATAACACCCACGGCACTTTACATAACGTGTGCGTGTGTGTGCGCGTACGTACACATTATGTTTAAGGGATGAAAACAATCAGTAATGTATGAACTGATTATTTTAACAATAATAAACAGGGGTGTGCGTGATGGAAGCTGATTGATGGAATGCGGATGAATGGTGTGAACTAAAGAAACCAATAACACATGTTAAAGAAAGGACCGAAGCGTCAGGTAGAGAGGTGATTGGGAAGAGGACTCAAAGTCTGCCCAGCGTTCTTAAAGCTTTCTGAAGAAGGAAGCTCAGGCCAGGGGTACTTAATCAGCTGATGGCTTTCTGGCTCCGCCCACCATGCACTTGATTGAAAACAAGCAAAACATACCAGCCCTGGCATACAGTCAGAAGGTCGTCACAATGTGTGTGTGTGTGTGTGTGTGTGTGGGGGGGGGGATATACGACACCTCATCCACTACCAGCGTGTGGCACCCACCTGGCACCCACCTGTGCCGCCAGTATGTGCCCGATCGCTCAGCACACACTGGCATCACCGTGGAGAGGTGATGATACAATCCAATTAAAAATTGTTCGTTAGCAATTGTTCGTTGTGGTTTTCCCCACGTCAATAAAATAAATACAAATCATGGAGCTGAATGGGACTGTACACATACGCTGCGATTTCCAATTTGCAAAACTGATATTAATTTTAATCACACCAAGGTAGATTTCTTACGGCTTTAGCCTTCGGATAAATCAGTTTAACCAATCACAATAGGGTATCTTTGTCATAGTCACCATGGACACTGCACATATTGTAGGACACAGCTAGGATAACAGCCTATTTATGTTTTTCAACACACAGTCCTCTTATTGCATCGATAGTAAACTACATTCATAGACCTATAATTATCACTATCTGTTATATTATTGATCTGTTATATTATTGATATATATATTGATCATTCATCTTGATAGCAGTCCGTGCTACAAGCCCAATGTTTACTTGCACTGCGGTAAGTGGATATAGGTTGCTTTTGATAACATGACGGTATGCAGTTGTATCGCAACAGTTTCGTTTTGGCTACCAACTTTATCAGAAAGAGTGATAGCCTACTTTAGGCTATCGAACAAGGAAACAATCTGTTAAGAGGGTTAAGCTTCTAGGAAACTTATAATGCAGTATAATGCCACGGTGTGTGTGAAGAAGTGTGGCGCTTTGTCTAGCCAGGGGTTGATTTTGATGTCCGCGTCCGAGAGAGCTTCTCAGAGACTTATACCATAACACCATGGTGTGTGGGGCGCATTTCATATACAACGATGGTACTATACATATATCATGAATGGGACATAGCCATGGGAATATGGACAATTTTTTAAAATTTAATTAAAAACTTTTTTTTGTTTTTAACTTTTTTAACCGTTTGTTCATTCTGGGCTACTGTAGAAACATGGCAGTGCCACATGGCGGTAGATATAAAGGGATCATTTTAAGGTTACGAAAACACAACAAATGTTATTTTCATGGGATTATACACACATTAAAACATGCTTATGATTATTATATTCCATTTCTGCCAAGTCCATTCCACTAGATGTCACTAAATTCTACACACCTTCGCACCTTTAAGCTAGTATTCCTGAGAACGAAATATAACACAACTGCAAATTTGAATAAATAGCATGGCATTTTCTTATCAGAAACACAGTAAACAATTGCCATTTTATTTTCAAATGGACACAATGTACTTTACTTTATTTAATTTTATTTCATTTTCCAACCACTCAAATAACTGTTAGGTGTTTTATATGTAAAATGTTCAAAGCTTATCCCTTGTGTTTGGGGTTTAGGGCTGATAGTACAACCAGAGAGTGTGGAGTAAGGGTTGTGGGCTAGGGGCTCCAAGCTACTGGATGCTTGGTGACAAGGAGTCGCCTTCTCTCAGTTTTAAGAGGGGGGGCAGCTGCTACTTGTGGTCACTATGCTGTTCTGGAAGTGGCTCGACTACAGGTGAAACGTGTCTGCGGTTCCTCCTGCACTGGGGAAACCGCAGACACAACCGCTCTGATGGTTTTACCTTCAGTAATCAGGCTTTGACTTGCTGGGTGTTGGGAGGAGTAGGAGCCAGTAGATGTTTACTGACCAGTAGAGTGGTACGTGTCTACCTTGAGTGAGTCTCCGTGCAGGAGAGGGATATAGCTCATATTTAGCCGGTTTGGGAATGCATCAGTTTCATCTCTTTTCAACTTTTCCATCAGTTGCTTTGCACTACGCAGTCACTGCATTGCTTTTGGCTGATCCTGTTACTTTGGGGATACTCTCGGCCAGTGGTTATGTGCTAAAAGTGTTTTGCAAAGTCTTTAAACTGCTGACTTGCGTACTGTCGAGCATGAGTGTGTGTGGTGACCCATGTACTGAGGAATGTATTTTCAGTTTTGTGATGACTGAAAACGACGTGATCTCACTGCGTCAGTCTCTCATACCGGCCGGAATATGAGTCTACAAGCACTAGCTAATGTTTACTATTTCACTCCAGGATATCTGTTGCCACCGTAGACCAAATTAGGTCCTGGACCGGGTGAAGCTGGACTGGTTCCTTCTACTGGGGGGTTTAGGCTGTTGCAACCAGAGAGTGAGAGTGTTACAGTACTACTCCTGGGCAACCTCTGTGTATAATGTTTATGTACTCTCTCTGTAGCGACTGAGGGATTACTGCTTTGTGACCCTTCATGATGATTCCCTCCTTGATAATGGTCTGGTCTCATGACATGGCTGGTGGGACGCTGCCCTGCTTAGTAGGCCAACCGTGCGTCATAGTGTTGCTGAGGGTCTGCAGCATTGCATCCTCTGCTGTGTGTCCTCAGTTCTTCCAGGTGGGGTGGATAAAACATGGGTAATTGCCATCACATCAAAGCTGTTCCCCTTGTCTGTTTTACTGAAGGGTGTATGTTTTGGAGCCTGTGACAGGGTATCAGCCAGGTAAAGTTGCGTTTCTGCAGCTGCTGCATCATATGCTGTAGTCATGCCGGCAATGTGCAGATCCGCTTCCTGCTGGTGATCGTGACGAGGGGTTGGTGGTTGGTTACTATGGTGACTGGCTTACCATTGATAATATAGTACTTTGAGCATGCAAAAAACAACCACCAACCATTCTTTATCAATTTGTGCATAACGGGTTTCGGTTTGCGTTAGTGTTGTTGATACATACTGGAGGTATGCTGCTGCGTCTTGGTTAACAATTAACAATACACTGTGTCCTTGCGTGTGAGCGTAAGTTTAGGATAAACTTCCTATGACAGCTAACCATACCAAGAATTGTCAACTTCTGGGACGTCTTCGTCCTCTAGGACAGACATCTCGCTGATTCCCTTGATCTGGGATTAATCTGCTTTGAGGCTTTCGCTGGTGAGTAGGTGACCAACGTAGTTGACCTGATTCAGCCGGAACCTATACTTGAGGGGGTTGTGTCTCAGATTTTCCTGACATGGACAATTTAGCACTTTCTTTAAGTTTATATCAGCACAGGGGAATCTGGCAAATATCTGCTCCATTGAACTCTGGAATACCTCAATGGACGAATTAATTCCAAAGGGCAACCTGAGAAATCTGTACCGTCGGAGCGGTGTGCTAGAGGTGTTTATGAGCAATAACTTATGGTTTAGAGAGACTTGCCAAAAGGAGCTCTTTGCGTCCAGGACTGAGAAGACTGTGGCGTTTGACATTTATGATGCGACCTCTCCAATAGTACGCATAGGGTGGTGTGGACGCTTTAAAGCCATGTTGATGTCCATGCATATTTGTATGTCTTTAGTTTGCTCTTTGTTTATCGCCACCATGGATGACATCCACTCCAATGGATTGGAGCCAAGAATGATTACATCTAGCTCTTTCATCCTGTCAAGCTCTGCTTTTACTCTGTCCTGCATGGCTATTGGGTTACGACATTTGTCTCTTGCTACAGTTAAGCAACAGATATTGGACATCAAACAATTATCCAAGATTGAGATGGGGCAATTAGCCAGCATTGAAATGGTGTCGTTTTTAAAACTCATGGGCAGTCCATTAACTACAAATATTTACACAATTGTGTGTGCACAGCCAAGGTAGGCAGCTAACATATTTTTCCAAATGTGTTAATACAAATTTATTTATAATTGTATAATACTTTAACATGTGCCACATATTAAATCCAATCAGCACCTTTTTACATATAAATCTCAGGGCTGCTTAGTTAGGACTACTTCTATGTTTGAATGAGAGAACAAGCACTCCAACTGGAGAAAGAGAAGCATGGAGCAGGTCACTGAGTCACCCTGACTACCTGGTTCTCCCTGCAGGCCATGTTCCCAAAAATAAATCACTCGCTTTGCAGATGTGGTCTGTTGTGTTTAGGTACAGTCATAGGTCCATGTCAAGGCAAGCAATTTGGCTATTACGACATCCATAGACCTTACACTTGAAAACACATCATATGGTGTCCGGGGGAAACGCGCAAAATCGTTTCTTGAAATGCTGACTCATGATTGTGACAACACCCAGACAGTGGCGGAAAGCTGGGAATGTGCATAGGAGAAGGCATGGCAAAGAGGTGAAGACTGTTTTAAAAAAGAGTGGCCGGACCGACGGGGCTGCAAACGCTAATATTACTTTTGATGCAAAAACAGCGTTTTTACATTTAGCCGTAGTGCATTGCTTTCATTAGTATAGGAATTAGCACAATATGCATTATTTTGAAGAGAAGGTAGCTAAAAACAGACCCACAATGCACATCAACTGGGGATGTCCAGGCATTTTATTCTTCTTATATATACAGTTTTTCTTAAGTTATATTTTGATTTAAGGCTCATATAAATATAATTTTACATTCAGTGTTTAGTCTTAAATGGCCCACTGGCATCTCCGGCGCCTCCCTCACAAGTCCCACACAAGGTTTGAATACTCTGAAATAATGAAAATAAATGACATACTGTATTTACTTAATTGAAGCTTTTGTAAAAAAAACGGCTAATGAGTGAAAATAACACCCTCAGTGTCGACAACTCGTACACAAATTACAGACACATCAGCAAAACAACCACCACACGCAATGAGCCTTCTCACTGTATCCCCAAGTTTCCATGACAACCCCTCTGCATGCGCTGGCTTACAGAAGGATGAGTATGTAAGACTGGGATAAGGAGATGTGATAGATGTGATGAAAGACAAAAGGTAGTCTCTTTTTTCTTTAATAGTTTTCGACAAGTCAGACCGCTGCAAAGACCGGGCCAGTTGAAAGAAGCTGATCACATTAAACGTTAAGCCCCGAGCATCTTCGGACCAAGGCCTCATGTTTCAGCCTCTGACACTGCCCGGCAGAGACAGGTCGTCCGAGGCATTCCGTCTCCATTCGATGGAATGCAATGATTATCCACATAATTGGATGGAAGTCCATTAACCTCATGCATAATGGCTCTGGAGTGGACTTGCTAACGTCCGGAAATCCAAGTTGTTAAAAGCCCCCTAAGTTGGGCCATGGCTGGACTTAGATAAGCAACAAAATGCTTGCTGCCATATCTTATCCAGAAAAGTCTAAATCAAAATGGCACTTAGATAAAAACGTATTAAACGTTGACCAGGTGAATGAATCTAAAATGATAAAGGCTGCATGTTGAATTTTTTACACATTCAGCAAACAGCTTCGGCCAGTTGTTCAGCAAATGGTGGAGCAAATGAAGAAACTTGGTTTAAATTAATCTTGCAGTGTTCATAGAGCTAGACTTCCCTCACTCATCTATCATCACTACCCTTTTGTACCTTTCTATAAACATTATTGCTGCAGCACAGCTTATTGCCAAAGTAAGGCAGGAAGATGTCACATATACATTCACACTCTCTCTCTTTCTCGCTCTCTCTCTCTCTCTGAGAGAGAGAGAGAGAGAGATACGTAGATATAGATATATAGATATACTTAGATGTACACATATATATATACATATATATATATATACATACATATACATATAGATTTAGATATACACATATATATATATAGAACAGACATGTTACATTTTGCGATCGTGGGGACATTTTTTAATTAAACAATCTGCACTACTGGTCAAATCTCATCTCTTTGTGCATTGCTGGTGCGTAACAATAGACACACAAACAGAACATTTCAGTCAAACTTGTGGTGAACTTTAAGACATCTATGCAGTTTTGTATACTTCCATCCTTGCATAAATGAATTATTGTATAATTGGCTGTTTGAAAACGGCAATTTGAAATGAGGCTGGATATCCATTAGCAAATACAATGGATAAAGAGCAGATTTTTCCAATTTACTTATTATGTCCATGATTGGTATATGACCCAGCACTGTGAATGTGTACCCTGGGATAATATACAAAGACTGCCAGTGCCTGACAATCAGACAATGCTGTAGTACATATAAAACATCTATATCCATTGAGAATTGTTGCCACAGTTCATTATTATCTAGGGGGAGCCGGAGAACAATGGCTAGACCTTGGCTGCTGCTCTTATGCTTTATGCTTTATGTCTCATATTGCATCAATCGTCTCACCTTGCTCGCAACTTTCCTTCTGACAGCACAGCTTGTCTGGTGTCTAAGACTCTACATGTCTTACAATGATCTGAAATCTCCCTGTAATCTGCTGACAAGAACACAAGACCCTGACAAGCATACAGGCATGGTCACCCCAAAACTCTGTATCAATTTGCAATGAAGAGGCTGGATAGGGCCACTTCCAAAATCGCTGTCTCAGTTTTCATCTGAGCAGGTAGAAGGCAATTAACTGGCATTGAAACCACAATGAAAAAAGGATGCTGGCAAAAAGATGTGCGAAATGACTAGACATGTGTGAATATTTCACTATGCGCCTAAAATAATGAATGGTTTTTACTTATAACTGCAGCAAACATTGCGACAAATCGTACTTATAAAAAACGTGAGTGATTGTATCTAGTCATAACATTTCCGTAACAAGTAGGAGACATATTATCTTCAACTCTCTATCCAACAATATTCAAGGGCAAAATAAAATGCACAAATAAACGCTCATATCAAAAGTCCTGCAGCACACACTAACACACTTTGGCGGCTGCCTTCTGTAATGAACATACTAAGTTATAAAGCAAACATATGAAATAAAATACAATAAGGCATAATGAACCCCCTTTGTCTACCTATATGAGGCTTCCTGCTCATACAATTAAGCCTACACAGTGACAGGACCGTCCCATACATATACCAGTAAGAATAGTACACACTTCCTGTATACACCTATGCAGCACACTTGCTTTATCATAGAAAGGGGAAATAAAGGTAAGTCAAAATGACCTGGTTTGGTCTTTTAATTGAGTGAAGGTTAAAATTTGAACAAGGAAAATATCAAAAATTTCAAACATTTGGCCAGTTAGCATGTTCAGCTAATTGAGCACCCTAAGTCTTACTTCAAATATCACATATTACAATTATTTTTCTAGTATCTTTTATGCTTATCAACTCCATCAAATACTGTAGTATCTCACCATAAAGAACATAGGGGAACCAAGGTCAAAACAATGAACTCTTCAAGCAGGCATGGATAACAACGTCCAATCAGATTCCTCCCAGGGCCTTTGTCAGTTAGTTAATACAGATGAAAAATTCATAGTGCCCATTGTAAACATATCATTGACTTTTGCAAATACTGTCCATATTGTGTTGATAAATGCTGTGTGTAATTTGAGGAATATGTCTGCATGGATTTTGCATGAATGAGGTTAAACACATGATCATCATAAAGCCAAGTGACATTCCCTGGAATATGTCAATGTGTAGCTATCCTCTACATTTCTATCTGCACTGTATTATCCACATGCATTTCTGCACTGCATGCACTTTTCTGTAACATGTCAACAGATGGCCATTAGCAACCTAATTGACATGGCACTTGCACATGTTCACTGAGGATGTTTGTGTGTGTGTGTGTGTGTGTGACTGAGTGAGTGAATGACTGTGTGCGCGCACATGTGTTTGTGTGTATATGTGTGTGTGTGGTGTGTGTGTGCGTGTATTTATGTGTGTGTGTGTGTGTGACAGTGAGTGAGTGAGTGAGTGTGTGAGTGTATGTGCTGCTACTTTACTATTCCGTGTTTGAATGCTCTCGCAGTGGTCAAATAAACTGTGGTGATAGTGTTAGGGTTCATATATGGCGCTTTCAATGAGTCACCTGATAACAATATAAATACTGCATTAAGGCAAAAGAAATCCAAACATGCACAAGTAGCTAGCTATTTCAGTCTCAACATTGGTCCTATCCCCTTCCTCTATCACTTGTCACTCGGCAACAACTGTATGACATAGCTTGCCATGTGTGTGTGTGTGTGTGTGTGTGTGTGTGTGTGTGTGTGTGTGTGGACAGAATAGCTGAGAAGTCATTTTTAACAGAAAATCTAGGACACCAAAAATACCATCTCTTTTTCCCTGTCTTTGTTTCTCCCTCGTCACATTCTGCGTCTCTTTTAGCCTTGTGATAGGCCTACTCGATGCATAAGAATTGCTTTGACACATTGCGTATCCGTCTGTGGTGTTGGAAGGCGGGTGAATGTGTGTTTCAGAAAACACATTGCACCAAGCATATGTCTACGGGCAGAACCTTGCAAAGTCTGTGAGTGTTGTGAGCGATGATACGGCACCGGGGAAAAGCTGACACGTGTGTTTCTCCTATTCTCCATGCACGCTTGTCACATATGTTCCACTAAAATCATTTAGGTAACTTACCATGTTGACTTCTGACACCATATCAATGCTGGCGATATCTATACTCATGCCAACGTCCACCGGAGCACCTTGGGAATATGACGAAAGTGGATTCAGTTGCTACACTAAAACGCACGCAGTTAACGGTTATTCATGATCATAATCCGCTAATGTTGTCCATATGGCCAAAACGCGTTTACCTCCAAAATCAGGCCTCAGACGAATGTCATAACCCTTAAG
>OOFG01031535.1:1817-16649 GCA_900323295.1 Molva molva
CCCCCCCCCCCCCCAACCGCTATTATAAAATGTGTATAAATGTGTATAAATGTGTGGTTTCAACGGTAAGTACAAAATGCTGTTTAATCTGAGAATCTGCCCAACTGGTTGCCAGCCTTTTCCCCTCGCACATGAGTGCAGCCTCTTATCGCTCATGCATTTGTATGAATGAACCAAACAGCAATATGCGTAATCAAGGTTTGACTTTCTCAAGGCTTTCTTTTTTTAAGCAACCCGTATGGAACAGAAAACAGCCCAGCTGAAATACTACAATGGCAAATTATAGAGGCATGTGAACATAAATAACAAATACAATACGTGTAGATATAGGCTATAATAACACACATATTTTATTCTTAAAAATATGAGAATACATATGTTATCTAAATAAAAAAATAAAACAAATAACAACAAGAAAATCTGAAAAAATCACCACACATAGCGGGCAGGCTATAATGGCATTAAAGGATTTGCAACAGCAAACCTGAACCAAATAATTAGGTTGGATACAAGAGCCTGGGCCGATTCCTCAATTTGTCTCTCTATTATACGTGTATGTGAATAAAAAATACAAATATACCCGTAAGATAAACGCACACTCACATTGCAGCTGTGGTTGATGAAGCGGGCCAGGTTTCCACACTTGGTGGCGTCTATGATGGTGTCCTGGTCGACCCGGAAGAGGTAGCTGCTCCCGATGCCCTGGTCCTCATACTGCTTCTCCCGCATGTCTGCGATGACCTGCCATTCATCAAACACAGGATAAGGTTTCGGGTGGGCCTTGTTCCTCTGAAATCACGTGAGGCCCTCTCTGTTATAATGGTTGGAGAGGCGGGGGACAATGGGATCTATCGATGGGTTACAGTTAAGGGTTACTACGGTAATGAAATGGTTATATTTAGCTGTTACATTTCATGGTTTTTGTTGGCCAACTTGGGCTAATATTCTACAGTTGGATGTTGGTGTTTGTTTTGGCAAGATGGCTGTCTTTAAGTATTAGGTTAGAAATGTGTTGGTATTATGTGTGGTTATAAATTGTTGAACATTAAGTTTGTATATATAGAAAGAAAATTAATTATATTGTTGTATCAATCGTTTTACCTTATATGAAGATAAAGGGAGTTAAGGTGTTGTGGTGTGATTGGATAAGATTAGACTAGATTGTTGAAGAGAGGGCCATGTGACTCTCACCTGTCTGATGGTCTGGCCCACATACTCAATGACCAGCTCATCTGCTGCTATGGGCTCCATGGCAAAGAGACCCCAGTCGTGGATGTGGCTTCTGGCAAAACGGATCCTCTTCTTGCGGAACTGAGGTTCGAAGAGAGAGAGAGAAAGAGAGAGAGAGAGAGAGAGAGAGAGAGAGAGAGAGAGATTGTATTCAAACCATCGCTATGTAACTTTTTCACTGCAGTCATAATTTGTGTTCAAATAATCTGTGGAGAATATGGCAAAAAATGTGCAATTCCTGCAGAGCATTCTTTCAAAAGTTGAACTTCAGTTCACTTTATGCAAATGAGCGCGTAGCGCAACACTGCTATCGGACTTTGGATTATTCTGCTCAAGTCTGATCTGTGCGCTAACCTTGAGCTGGTTGAACTTCACCAGGTCGCTGTCACAGCTGAAGGACGACAGCAGGCGGCGCTGTTCCGACCTGAAGTCAGAGCCGGCCCTCAGCGAGCTCTGCGGATGGGCTGACGTGGAGAAGCCCTGTGGGGGAAAAGAAAACAACCTTTACCCAACCTACCCTAGAAAGCCCAGGCTGCACCAACGCTCTGTATGGATGTACGGACATGCAGCTCAGATACCGGGGCGCTGGTGGCTGGCGGCTCCGGGGCCAGTCGTGCGTTATTCAGATACTTGAGTTTCTCAGTCCGGCTGATTGTGTAGAAGCCCTCACTGCGGGCGCAGCCCGTGGCGTGCTCAGTGTCGGGGTCCTCATCGCTCCCTAGGGGGCTGCTGGTCAGTGGGGAAGAGTCAAGGATGTAAACTTGTTGCGTCACCGGGGTGGGTGGGTGTATACAGTATGAACTCAAAGAACTCAAGTTCATATTGTTGTTGAGTTCTTGCAACCAGGGATTACATTTAATTTCTAAGAACTCAGAAATTATGCATTCATCAACCACGATGTGAAACAACATCTTTAAAGGATATGGGGGTGAGGCACCCAGAGGGTGTCACTGAGCCAGCCCAGTCCGTTGTCCCTCTGCAGCAGCCTCTGGTGGGAGAGCAGCAAGAGCCGTGCGTCCTCCTCATCCAGGCCATCCCTCCACACGCTGTGGAGGACCTCCGTCTCCTCGCACTGAGAGCGGGACCAGGGGGGCGACCAGCAGGGAGAGGATTTAGACCATCTCCGTCGCCTCCGCTGGCGCACCCACCTTCTCCTCCTCTTCCTCCTCTCCCTCCTCTCCCTCCGCCACCTCCACTGCGCCACACTCTCCCGGCAGCTCCCCCTCTGGCCGTCCTGGTGCAGGAGCCCAGGCATGTTCTCCAGCCCTTGGAGAGGCCTGGAGGTGGCCGCCCGGGCAACCCATGGGCCCTTGGAGGCCTCTGCTGAGGAGTCTGGTAGAAAGCGGTGGGGAGGAGGAGACCCTCCAGAGGGCTGACCACCCCTTCCTCCCATTGCACCTCTCCTCCTCCTCCTGTGGGTGGGAGGTCCGTGGCTGAGGACAATGTCCCTCCCCGGGGTCCTGGGAGTTCTGACGTATGGGTGGCTGCACAGGGACAGAAGGGGGAGGGGGCTGCTCAGCAGGGGGCTGCACCTCATCGCCGTGGCCTCCTTCGAAGGACTCGCCGCTCCTCCTGGTGTGGCCGGGACCCTTGCGGAGGCATGCAGAAGACCCCACCCTCTCCCCTCCTCCCTCCCAGGGGTTTTGGGCCTGTCCTGCTCCGTGGGGTACGAGGCGTGGAGCTCAGAGGAGGGGGAGAGCAGGGGGTGGGCCGCCAGGACCCCCGTCAGGGGGAGGGAGAGGAGCTCGTCTGCAGAGTCCTCCCCGGCGATGCTGCGGCCAGGGGTGCGTGGCCGCTCGGCCGTCTCCCCAGCAGGGGGCGTCGGCTTGCTCCCCATCAGAAGGTCCGGGTCGCCGTACCCCAGGGAGCCGGTCGGGGTGGGGGGCCGCAGGGTCTCCAGGGTCGCCGGTGAATCTGGTCTCCATTCTGGGCTGTCCATCGGTAGGTCGAAGTTTGCCTCCATCTCTGCAGCGATTTTAAAAATAAATACATTTACAAAAGATGATACTTTAGTTCTTAATATGTTTAAAGAAGTGTACATATTTGAACATATTGAAATGACATTGTCTGACGATCATTCTTCTTCACCTTGCATGAAGGGGGACTGGAGAGGGTCCTGGTGCTGGCATGCTGGGTACTTCTCCAGGAGCGGGTCCAGCAGGACCGTGTATTGGTCTTTCCCAGGACTCTCTCCTTCAAGACCTTCGTACCACTCCTGCAGACCGGTCAGCTCCAGCCTGGCCCCCGGGGTGAGCGGGGTCTGGGGCGTAGCGGGGGCCTCCAGGTCTATCCGCTCCTCGTCCGATGATATCACGATGTAGCCTTCGTCGCTGTCCTGCTCTTTGCAGTCATTGTCCTCCTCCTCAGAGGTGAGGTCGCCGTCGGAGGAGCCCTCGTTGCTCTCAGAGCCCGAGACTGAGGAGCCCTCGTTGCTCTCAGAGCCCGAGATTGAGGAGCCCTCGTTGCTCTCAGAGCCCAAGATGGAGGAGCCCTCGTTGCTCTCAGAGCCCGAGACTGAGGAGCCCTCATTGCTCTCAGAGCCCGAGACTGAGGAGCCCTCGTTGCTCTCAGAGCCCGAGACTGAAGAGCCCTCGCTGTCCTCCCAGAAGCTGCTGCACACCTCTGAAAGAGACTCTTGGGTGGAAGAGAAGAGAGAGATTAACCCCTGCAGAGGCAAGTGTGGATTTATCAAAAGGGTTGATCAGCTAGACCACTGTTCTATATCTCAAGCATGACCTGTATGTTTATAACAACAAGGTGGGCTGATAATACAGCATACGCCAGAGGCTTGGTAAGCTTTATTTTCACGATTTATGTCAAAGGTTTGATAAAAGGATTTGGTTGGTTTTTCTAAGACCAGAGGTTAATTGTTGACATTGTCTATGTCGAAATGTAAATCAGCGAGCCATTGACATTCATTATATTCCAAACATGTTTAGCAGCTCCAATAGCTGTATCTGTGTTCTGTCCGACACAAGGAAGTGCATAAGAACTACCCTGGCTAGGTAGTTATCTAGCCTGGTTTTGATTCTGTGTGATACGCATGCTCACAGATTTTGAGACTGAGAAGTGCAGTTCAAGTCACAGCTATGGCAGCTGCTACATACTAGTTTGTTATATAATGGATGCCAAATAGTGTTGTAACTATATAAAAATGATGAGGTACAAGGTGTGATACCTGCCTCAATATTTAGCTACTGATACTGAAACCAGGCAAAAACCTCAAACATCCAGAGAGCGCAGACGTCCGCCAAGGATGTGAATTGAGTGGTTTGTGTTCAGTCTACTTCAGTTCAATACTGTAGTGTGCAGGCTAATAATCCTGGGTTTGAGCTGTCATTTATTTTATTATTTTCATGCTCAATACAATTTTAGTTCATGAGCTTTCTTGTTTCTTTTTCCATACATTAGGGTGTGTTTTTGGCCATGGATACGTTTTTTTATAACATTAATAATTAGGTTATTGTAAATAATTAGATCACGGTCATAGTGTTGATAAAGCTTTTACATGGTATGCAGTAATCTGAAGTCCCCTATACTTGTTTTTGATTTTGTTTATAGTTATCTTTATATATTTACAACCAGATTACTTACTAAACAGCTTCCTTTTTCCTTTGTGGTCTTGACACAAAGGGAAACTCTTTATACTTTTTCAGAAATGTTTAGGTTCTTCGTAATAAATGATAAGAAATGTAGGAGATAGGTCATTTGACCCCACGGTGAAGTTCTGTCCGGCCGGCGCTTGGCAGTGGAGAACAATCGTTAAAAACAGGATGCTCACCTAGAAGTTTGCATATGAAGCCCTGCTTGCTTTATATTGGCTGACAACCGGTGACATATGAGCATGTGACCTGACTATTACTACCTCTAGAGATGGTAATGACAACGGTTGCTACATCTCTCGTACAACCGTTCCCGCCTGTTTAGATGGAGAGAACCTCTCTCTTTGCATCAGGATCCCACAAGCGTTTCAATTCTCGATTGAAGAGCCATTAAAAATGCTTGTGTAAACAGGGCCATGTAATCATACTGTATATTTTTAACAACGTTAGTAACATACCACTGTCTGAGAAATGCTCAACACTGGACAGGATGACCTCTTCGCCCTCCGTCTGCCCCGTCTGCCTTTGTACATCCTCGTTCTCCATCTGATCATGGTCATCTGTGTTACACTGACAAGGATAAAAACGTACACAGGCGTTTTAAACTTTGAATCAGTTTATACACTTATACTGACATTAAGGGTTTGATTTGTGATCCATTGAAAACACATATTTTCCATATTTACCATTACTTTTTACATTATTAGTAATTAGAATTATTTCGTTTAGTTATTAAGTTTTTTTAAGTTTGGAAATGCATTGCATTTTGATCGACACAGATCATTGGCTCTTTTGGCCACCTATAGTATAGGGCTTGTACATCAGAATGCATCATGGGATTTTTTGTTGGAAATACTCCACCATTTTGAGTGCGAGTGCGAGAGAGGGTTGTAGTAATTACAAATCCAAAATAAACGTAAAAATACGTTAACCTAGGCTAAAACAAGATTTGTTTTGCCATGACTCGCATGAGAAACGCTGTGGCAGTTTCCCTTTCAAACACAACAATGTCACCCCATAATGACAAAACAATTTCACGATTAAATGACCAAAACACCAATACTACCAATAACATTCCTAATGCTCCTCTGCTTCCGAAATGGAGGCGGTCATTGCGATGTGACGTCACGACGTACGAGCCCTATACTGGAATATCGTACGGATTGGTTCTACAACGGCCCTCCTAACCTGGCTGAGAGGAGCAGCCCTGACTGAGCGCTCCTCTTCCTCCCGGTGGAGAATCGCGTCTCCCTTCTTCTTCTGCGCATCGCTGCCTTCCTCCCCCTCGTCGTCGGTGTCGTCCAGCAGCAGCGGCCGGGCGTGCCTCCGTCTCAGAGCCGCACAGCTGCCGCCCCACGCGTCAGCCTCCTCCGACTTGCGTTTGTCGGCGTCACGTACCTCCTCCGATTCTAACACGTGCGTGAGTGTGTGACGGCGGGGCAGAGGGTTTAACCAACATTCACTCGTTCAACATTCAGTCATTTTGGAGTTTGCGGTCGGCCTCTTCCGACGACTAACCTGTGTTTTCGGACGGAATGGTGTGCTGATGTGGAGGTGACGTGAGACGCGTGCTCTCTGAGGCCTCTGAGGTGCCGGGGTCAAGCGCTTCTTTCCTTTTCACCTGCATCGAGCAAGAGAGAGACAGAAGTTGTGACGTCGTGACAGCTTCCGTGCCAAGCTGAGTGGGTTTGGATAATAATAATAATAATACATTTTATTTCAAGGCGCCTTTCAAGACACCCAAGGTCACCTTACAATTCATAAAACAATCCAGAGTTAAAAGCAGCAAGAGCTGGCGTAGCCAACAGACAAAACAAGACAAGACATAAGGTGGGGAGACACAGGTAGGAGGGGGAGGAGAACAGCAGCACAATGGGGATACGAGGAGAAACGCACGGTAGGGGGGACATTACAGTGGGGAGGCCAGTTGGATGCTACCTTGAAGGAGGGCAGTTGAATTGGTTTATGCTGGCCAATGATCTGGCATAGTGGGTTCTTTGGTTTGGCCCTCTGTTCAGGTCTTCCTGAGCCAGTCTTTAAAGGGGCCTCGAACATCTTGGAGAAAAACACAAAAATAAACCATAGCATTACAACTTTCATTCAAATTAATTAGAATGGCTATTTAATAGATTCCTAATGAACATGCATTGGTGTTCACAATATGTCTGCCTTTTCAATAAATTCCCATGCAGATCACGCCTCCGCAGACTTACACAACCTACTTTAGATTTCTGCTCCTGGTCGTCCCACCATTTGTCAAAGGCCTTGAAGGCTACCGCTTCCACCATTTTCCGTGTGATGTCCTTCTTAATGATGGATGATAGCTCTTCCATGAACACCTGTAAAACCTTCTCCACTGTCACGCTGTGAGGGTCCTCCCTTGTGTGCACGTACCCTGGTGGAGGCAGGAAGGGGTTGAAGCAGGGCAGAGGCAGACTGGGCCAGGGGGCGCTGGCTTGGCCCTGCAGGCTTGGCGTGCCCAAGTGCTGGGGGGGTTGCACGTGTAAAGAGTAGGAGTGCCCAGGATGTACAGCAGCAGCGGGTGGTGCCATACGTGTTGGACGCGGTCCGAGCAAAGTGGGTGGAGGCGGTGGAGGGATGGACGGAGGGGGTCTGGCGTTGCCACAGCCCTGGGCCAGAGAGGGAGGCGGGGGCCAGCAGGGTGGAGGAAAGGGGATGGTGCCGTTGGGCAGGCGGAGCGGGAACAGTGGAACGGAAGGAGGGATGGAGGGAAGGGGGAACCTGAAGGGGTTGGCCGATGTCTGGGCGGTGCCAGGGAAGGAGGGGAGAGGAGAAGGGAAGGAGGAGGTTCCTTTGGATGTGAACACTGCAGACCTTCTGCTCGCAGGGCTCCTTTTGTCCTGCTTTACGTAGCAATCCTGTGAGTGGGAAGATAGAAGAAGAAGAAAACAGAACGCTGTTTTAGGCCCAAAGGCGTCCACCACCAATAGATCCTGTAATCACTACTATAACACTACTACTGCTGTTTCAACACCACATCATCTGCAGAGACTCTTACCTGTGATCTGAGTCTTTTTCTATCCTTTACCGATGGACCATGGTGAGTATTCACCCTCCTCCCTGTATTTGTGAGAGGGGACAATGTAGGAGACGGAGTGTCTCTCAGGAGAGAGGCGACTGCCAGGACAGTCTCGTCCTCCTCATTGTCCTCATGGACAGGTGATGGACTGACAGCCACAGGATGCTGGCTTGGGGTCAGGGAACCAGCGCCGGTCCATGTCGAGTCAACTGAAACGCGGTCTGAGGCTGCAAAGTTTTGTGAAGAGCGGTGTGCAAAAGAGGCTTTCTGAGGTTCCTCCACACCCTCTGCACCATCTCCAACACATAACGTGGAGGAGGAGAAGGAGGCGTCGTCTGCACTACGGCTCTTGTTCAGCAGCATTTCAATGCGGGAATCCAGGCTCTCCGACTCATCGCGGAGGCCTCCCGGAGTGGCATTGACCGGCGAGGGCGGTAACTCTGTTATGCATGGATGGTACGCCGGGGGGGAGAGGGCTCCGTCTTCCCGGTCAGAGAAGCCATTGGTGCTGAGGAGGAGAGACGGCGAGTCGTAGCTGAGACTGAGGGTGGTGGTTACAACCCCCTGGGCTCTGGAAGGGAAAAAGTTGAAGGACGGCTCTGTGGGATCTCCACCTGAGGGTGGCGAGTTCTCGGCACATAAAGCCGTTTGCAAACCGCTATCTGCTCCCAGTGTCTGGCTGAAAAGCGGCAGCAGAGGCTGCGGTCGGAAATGCTTGAAGATGTAGCTGAGGTACGAGCCTTTGCGGTACCTTCCATTGTGTCTCCCTGGTTTGCGATAGTAGACCTCTCGTCTGGACACGGTGTGGATGGCATGTGGGGGGGGCTCCCCCTGCTGGACAGGGGTGGCCTGCAGGCTGGAGTAGCAGGAGTCCTGAGACAGGGGGGTCCCGGAGAGGTAAGGAGTGCGAGGGGTTCCCTGGGAACGTGGGGTCAGGCCAAAGCTTTGAGGCGTGTCTTGGCAGATGCTGGAGTAGGCCGTGTCGAGAGACAGAGGAGTACTGATGCTGGTAGGACTGCAGATCTCTCTCCCCGGAGGTTTACAGCCCTGTCGAGACAAGTTAGGAAATACACAGATCAATGGATTCATTTATTTAGAATTTAGCAATGACTGCAGCAACCATAGCAATAATACATTGTAATAGAAAATATACATTTATTCATGTTATTGTTGATTGTTATTGTTATTACAATATATACACAATATTGTTGTTTTTCATATCAAAGGTTTAAGAAAACAGCAAATTACCGGTAAATTGTCTATGAGGCTTTGGAGGGTTTGCTCATTGCTGCCCACTGGTAATGTCCAAGGGGTGTAAAGTCCATCTACAAGAAGTTTGAGGTAACGCTTCCTGTTTTCACCTGGGGGAGGTTTGGATTAACTGGTTAAAATGAACTCATGGTATTTTGGTAAACAGCAAGAAGATATAATATTGAAGATCACAATAAATCAATGTCAGGAAGTATCAGATTTGTTGAAGACTGAGACCTACCTTTTGGATCGACCTCCACGTGAATAATGTTCCCCATCACTGACGTTTCATGGAGGTGTTGCACTGTTGCTCTTGCAGCCTTGACGGTGTCAAAAATCACTTTTCCAATTCCTAAATGCTTTATGGTCTTGGGGTTGTAAAATATTTCCACTTCGTCCACTTCACCATACTTTTTGCACATGTCAGTCAAGAACGCTTCCTTCACGTTGTCATTTAATCTGGCAAACGTAACTTCTTTAGGAGGAATTGGACCAACGTAGCACTCATCGATCTAAACAAAAAGAGAAAAATAAAGACATTATGAATTACTTCTTAAACTTGTTCTTAATCGTGCATCAATGACTATAATATCTAATAATTTTGTACCTTAAATTTAGGAATTGCTAACTCAGCGCTTTTGCACTTGCTCCACAGGCGACAGATGCGAGGATCACGAACTGTTTCCACGGGAAACACTCCTAGGTCGTCAACCTGCAGAGGTAAACCAGCACTGCTTATTCCTGCGTGGAAACGACTCATGCCTGTGGGAATAGCGGGCTACACAAGACACCACTGTGGCCTGCCCGTGCTAGGCTAAAGGTTACTATTAACCGTATGTTTTAATTTGTTATTTCATTTTAATATGGATTTAATATGAAATGAAATTCTTACGGGAATGTTGAAAGACTGTCCATCATAGCGATATACTTTGTACAATCCATTTGTCAACAAAGGGTCTATAATGAGCTTGCAACTTTTCCACTGTTGAGGCGCTCTCTTTCTATCAATGCTTTGTTGTTCGCTTTCCATTGAATTCGTCAAACCTGAAAATATACCAGACACAAATCGTAATAACAATGCACAACAAGTCCATCCATTTGAGTTCGTGGTGTTAAATAAACGACGCACTGGTCCTCCATTATAACACGCCCCAACAGGTGATGGAGAGCATCACCTGTATCCTCACTAAAAATAGATTTGTTGTAGGTTATTTCGACGAAGTTACAAGTCACACAACACATAACCTGAATCAAAACAAAGAAAGTAACATTTAAATGTTCTTACCTCGACTAAGGTTTCATCCTTTGAGAAACCTGCATGTTCCTCGTTCGTAATTCGCGATGTTATGGACGTTTACAGTAGGTCGTTCAGGTGCGCGCATGAATCCTTCCGCGAGTGACGGTGACGGTAAACTTGTGCTTCGAGACACAGGGGACATATAGGTCCTATGATGTTGCAATAAACAACTAAGAATAATAAAGAGGCATTTCGTGGTACATCTGTTTGTGGTGTGCCATGTAGTAGGCTTTTCTAGTCGTTTTGGAGCATTTTAAAAGAAACACAGACTAAATTGACCAAAACCTTCAAAATACAAAAATAAACCTAAAATAACATATGAGAATATAATATCTATACAAAAGCAATACATTTAATTAAATAAAGAGCACAAATGAATGGTAAAATAAAGCTTATGGACAATAAGTTCACCACTTTTCCCTTTCCATAATAATGATATAATCGTTAATTATATAAAATAAATGCCTTTAGTAATGCAGTTTTATTTTCCTACAAATAACGGGTTTCTGCTTAATCCTCTAGGTGTCGCACTTCTTCTATTGTTTTTTATATATTTTCATCCTATTTTCTTCAGCAATAACATTCTCCGAGGAATGAAATGGGCTTGGGTGCCAAAGCTCAGCAAAACAAACACCCTGATAGAGCTGTAAGCAATTGGTTTCAGAAAAGATTCCTATGGGTAAATGAGAGTGCAATGAATCATTTAACAGGGAAAATGGGGTCTTTTTCTTCATTGTCCACACTGACATGTTGGCTGTTAAAAATGCACCATATCGATATTAAAATAGTTTTTACTTTAAATAGATCCATATAAACCTAATAAAAAAGTTTTCCATTCTAAGTTTTTCCACTGTTCCATGTTGTTTATACAGTCGCTAGGTGTTTACATCTGGTTTACCTCCACAAAGACCAACAGTAAAGTCAGCGAAAGCATCTTCTGCACTTCTTTCACTACACAAATCCTATCCAAGAAAGGATATGGATAGGGTAAGTAGACCGTGTTCTGGACTTCAAACTAGAAACATAGTTTTATTATACGACTGCACATGCCAATATATGATGTGCAGTAGGTCATATGTAGGCACAGACAACGTTGTTTTCAATAAAAAAAAATAGCACTCAATGTTTACAACCTTGTTTTGAAACTGAACTAGAACATCTGTATCACAGTATACTGTTTGGAAAATGGAGGTGATGACTCATATACCACTTTACAAAATCTCTTTTTTGAGGAAGCCCTCGCTAAGATAGCAGCAAACAGCATTTCAAATAACATACAAGAAAACATTTAGCAGCTGACGAAGTCATATGCTTGAAAAGACAGACAGGAGGAAACAGATCTAACTAAGAAAGCAAACTCTCCAAACCCTTCGCTACATTTTTAAAAGCCCTACAGAATCAGATCATCTAACTGCAAATCTGTCTCCAAGTGGTTCCAGGCTTCAGGTCAGACAACATGAAAGCCTGTTTGCCAAATTCAGTGTACAATTCAGTGTCATTTGAACACAAACAATAATTACAAGTTTAGAGTGAGATATACCCACAAAGGTAAGAGGGGAGCAGACCAAGGATGGACTTGTAAATAAATATGTACCAGTGAGTAAGTCTGCGCAAGGCCAAAGATGGCCCCTGAACTCTGGCATAGAGGGTACAATGGGGAGTGAGAGCTGAGCAGCCTGTGACACACCTCAGAGTGCTGTGGTACGCAGTATTAAGCCAATGCAAGCATTGGGCAGAGGTGTGCATGTACCCGCTCACCACAGTCAAGCACTGTTTGTTCCTGGCAACGTAGGAAAAGCAAGATTTCTTTCTAAAATAAAAACCTAGCTTGAGCTTCAGTTTCTCTAACACATTTTTAATGTGAAGTTTAAAAGTCAAACAACAATTAAAATACCTAGGTACTAGTGCTGTGACACTAATTCAATCTGACTGCCTTGCAAGGTTACAATGTTGGGAAAGAGCTAATGTCTTTCTGGCATTAGAAAACATCAATTCAGTTTTTGTAGCATTCAACACAAGTTCAGATCAAACAACCGTGACTCCACAATACCATGGGCAGACTGCAAATACTCAAGCGATGACAAAGTGTGGCACCACAGCAATAAATAACAGTATCATCATAAAAATGAGCATTAGAAACATTTTGACCTAGGTTGTAAACATAGATCGTAAACAAAAGTGGACCCAAAACAGAGCCTTGTGGGACCCCTGACACAATATGTAGTACACTGGACAAAGTGCTGTCAAATTTAACAGTGTCCTTTCAAAGAGGTAATTATCAAAACAGCCAACAGCCTGCTCACACAACCCAATATTGAGTAGGTGTTGCGTCAGGATAAGGTAGTCTACTGTATCGAAGGCCTTTGAAAGATTGATAAAAAGAGTGTCACAGACATTTTGTGATCATCTTGTGATCTGGTACATGAAAGTATATAAGCGCTCAGGAACTCCTTTAGTTTGTCATTTACCAATCCTTCAAGGACCTTTAATAAGACAAGTTAAGCTGGTAATAGGACTGTAATTAAATTAATTAAATCTGTCTGCATGTGAAGAGCAGAATTCACATGTCACCATGTTCAGGTTCAAACTCTATAGATAGAGTTTGACCCAGTGTCCTTGACCCCTAGGTCACCTACTAATTACATCACTTGTGGGGCTAGATTTATATTATATTATCTACTCATTTTAGTAAACCTTAATGCCCTGATTCATATAAGAGACAAGACGTCTCTATCTCACTCCCAAGTCATTCTGTGCTCCCATGTGTGGTGTGTTTGCGTCACTTATTGTATGTCTATGACCCCCATGTTGATCAAATTAGTAAACTTGCCTTTTAGAATGCTTTTCATCTGCCTTTTACTTTGATTGCATTCATGCTTCAAAAACCTTTAAAGCAGTAATGATTATCTTGTTAAACAAAATGTATTTGTAAAAGGAACCTTTGGAATGGATTTCTTTAGACGGAAACAAAGCGCACATTCGATGGAAATAAAATGCACATTTATCGCTAGAAATGATTCCCACTGCGGATATAACGAATGTCATCAATTTTGTTTTGGCAGACAACCTTGACATGTGTGACATTTTGTCACGTATGTGACCATTTCTTCTTGTGTAACATTTCTTCTTGTCCCTTCAAACTTCCTGAAAATAATTTATTGTGGGCGATCATTCATAGCAAATAGAGCAATAACAGACAATGCCAAAGTCATCAGTAAAACATTGAATTAATAAATACTATGTTAAGTTTTGTGTAAAAGTCAAATTTCATCACTTTTATTTTATTTCATCAACCAATCTGACAAAAGTTCCTCTTAGGTTCAAAGATGTAATGTGATACAATGCTGAACACCAAATAAAACGTGATCACATAAGTAAAACTGAGAAACAACCCATAAATAATAAAAACAAAATCTGTATTTGGTTTTTAAGTGAAATATGGTTAACAATATGGATTCATTATAAATAGGAAATACTGACTACTTTCATGGTGGTACATATTTTTCTTATATTCATATCAACTTTGTGTCTTTGGCAAAATCGGTAAAAAAAAATGTAACACTCAACAGATCTGCGGCATTGTGAAATATGATTTTATGGGGTGATGAGGGGTTAAAAAAATATACGTATTATTAGCAGAACAAGGGGCAGTATGTCATAAGTTTGAAAAAACGTTAAGTATAAACTGTAGTCAATGAATTTTACAGTTTGCCACATGACAATCTGAACAAAAAATCATTTACATATATTCAGAATTGTCTCTCATTTGCAAAATAAAAATCATGCTCCCAATATGCACCACAAAGTAACCAGATGGGCATTAACATATTCAACATATCACACCATGCATTTAAAATAAGCCTACATAGAAATAGCAAATACTTTCAAATACTTGAAAGATGTGTCACTTAATAAAAGTCTTCACCAAAACCAATAACATACAACACAGTAAGGCATAAGAAAAATACCTTGTCTTTTAGGATGTTGCAGATAATAAAAATATAACTACAGAAACCAAAACTTAAAAAACGATTTAATCAGTTTTCTTAAATGCAAATGCTTTAATCTTCAAGAATGTTTTGTATTATCCTAACTGTATTCAATTGTTGGTTGGCATTTGTCTTAATAAATGTAAATCTCAGTGGCCCTTAAAACAAGTTATTTTGTAAACACTTTATTATGATCAATGACACAAATTTAATAAAATATGTGCCTTCTGCTTAAGAGTATAAAAATATATACTTTTTTATGCCCAGGTGTACCACTTGCACTGATATGCTTCAGGTACTTCTGCTTCTTAATAAACAGTAGATCAAGTTTAGCTAGATTGATTGTATTACACATCAAACCCGCTCCTATAGGCATGGGTAGATATACTGAATAACATCCAACAGGGTAATCATCCCATTACA
>OOFG01031772.1:1798-18074 GCA_900323295.1 Molva molva
GCCTCTCCGCCCTCTAGGCCAGTAAAATGGGCACCTTATGTTTTCATATAATGAGAAAAAAGCCCTCCACATGCTCATGGACCCCGTCCCCAGCTCTATCTATTGGGGTCATGTTGTTTGCACAGCATGGAAATATGTATTGAGGTTGCCGACGGCAGCCATTTGTAGAATCCTCCTGGTATTTGGTCAATTACCCAGGGGGCCTCCACCAAGTCACACACACACACACACACTTAATGTGTGACACATCTGGTTACCTGAGCTCATTCAAATGATGTTATTCATGTTATTTTGAGCTGCCTTTAACGAGTCGTGCAACTTACAGCAAAGTGCCCTACACTTGAGAGAAACTCTTCTGGTTCGTTATTCAGCCGCCGAGACGCGGCCCCCTTCATCTTGGCAGCGCATCTCCATCTGCTGTTTTGACAACGTAGTGACAATACATATCTGCTATTCCATTCAAACGAGAGGGGCCATCTGTTCCCTTTCTACTGCTCCTCTCCTCTCCGCTTCACACCTGACTGGATCTGGAGGTTGTTCCTTTGATATCCCGCACCTATGTTCTGCATTTTACCGTGCGCCCTGTGCTCTCCAGGTTGTTAGAGAATGTGTAATACCGCCTCTTCCATCCATGTGTTATATAAACATGCATGCCCATAACTCTCAGTGCTATTAACGCTAATGCAGTCATGCCATGTTAACCGCCCCCCCCCACACATACGCCGCCAACCTGACATCATCCGGAGGTGTTTTTCTCTTGAATCACCAAGACTACGGCTCTAACGAATCCAAAACGAGGACCCAATCTCCCTCGCATGCTGGAGCTCCAAGGCAATCAAGAGCGTCAATCTAACCCCACGGGACACCGTTTATTAGCAGGGTCATATATGTTTCAGTCCACTGAAACACTCTCCCGGTTCAAGCTGTTTCAAACTTTACCAACGTATCCCCTCTTCCGGTTACAGCTCAACATGGCAAATGTTTGTCTTGAAATTTAAGCCTGTTGTGTACACTTTTAGGACTATGGCGACAGCAGTGTGGTGAGAATCTCCTTTGTCAAGGAGATTATGATGGTGTACAAACCTTGAGAATATCTCTGAGAATGAACACCTTGCAGTGTATAGTCACACATGCTGTTCCTTTTTCTGAACTATTCTTGGTGTATTGTCTGCACATTGCTCACTATAGCATTGGTATTTAGAGTACAAAGGAAGTGTGTGAGAAAGTTTTGCTGCGTCTGTGTTCAACTTCTGTATCTCTGTGTTGTGTTGGAGCACGACAGAACAGCGAGCTCTCTGCTAAGATGTATGGCTTATGTAAGTAACCTGGGGTTCATCCATGGCTCAGCAGAACCCAGATGATCTTAAAATATGTCTAACATTATGAAGAGTGTCAACTTCTACGAAGAATTAGGTGTATTAAAACTGAAATCGGATGACACAGCTCATGAATAAGAGAGGAGAGAGAGGATTTAAAATGCTATTAATATTACTCACAATGACGTGATAGTTGTAAATATTAACAATTATTATAATTATTATAGGATAATTGTAATAACATTACATTATGACGACGACGAGGATGATCATGAAGTTGATTGACAAGACACCAGCTGGTCATCAATGGGAAACTAATCGAATAGAAGAGAGAAGAGATGGACTAAAACAGGCTTTCACAGTATATTTTCTCTGTAATGCAATACAATAAATGAAATAACTGTGCTTTCTATTTCTAACAGGTCAACATGGTTTTTAGCTCACTTAACTTATGGGACATTTCAAATTCACAGATTTACCTTCATGAATCATGAATATAAATACACTAAATATTTTTTTTCTGGACGGATACTAAAAGAGTTTCCTCTTTACTTAAACCCCTTAAAGGAACAGTCTCTCATAAATAAATGAAGGAAGCAAAACAACTGCAGGCCAAATGTTTCTGGGCTTTTTGACAAAAAAGATTTTAAACTAAAAACTTTAATAACCCAGTCAACAGAGAGGGCAGAAAGTTTACGGTGGATAAAAAAAGGAGGGATAGCTTTCTTAAGTGAGCAGTGTGGTGCTCTTTCTTCCTGGAAGTTAACAGACTTGGCCATCTTCCTATTTCTCACAAATCAACACTTTATTGTGGTTAAATTCACTTCATCGTGGTTAAATAAAGTAATTCTCTTTACTTGCACTAAACATCCCGAGACTCTCACTTCACCTAATTAAATGTCCCTGGATTATAATAAAAACAGGTAATAGAAAATAAACAATAATTAAAAACAAGGGGCAATACAGGACTCTACCCACAGCCCAGAAGTGATCAAATAGAAGTAATAGTTGTTTTTGTAACTCTCATTGGAGCTTCTTGATGCTAACCCATTAACTTAACATGCAGGGGAGTGTGAGCTTTGTGCAATCATTGTTTACCATTACTTGTACTATTTACTATTAGGAGCCCTTGGGAACGAGTCGCAGAAGGGCTGGAAGGACCACATTCACTCCAGGAAATCCTCCTAATGCGGTGAGATCTCAGAAGTGTTGAAACACAATTCTTCTCGTTGGGCGCTAAATAATCACTCTGCTGAACACTTCCGCTGTGGATAATCACTTTGTTAGTCATGCTCCCTTAATAACTGTAATCTCAGCTTTGTAAACTGGGAAACAACATTAGGAAAGAATGAAACTTACTAATACAGTCTTTGGAAATGATTGATTGCACGTGGCAGTGGTCTGAAGCAATGAGAACCTGCCTTTGTGATTGACAATACAGGCCTCCAGATAGCCCTCATAAGTTACTAATAACTTATGAATTTACACAATTAAAGCATTTCATACATTTGTGATCATATTATGTATTACTTCTAATACTACTACTAACCAACCAACCAATCCCATGTTTGCCTGAATTTCATGAATCTAAACTGTGGTATTGTCTGTTTCCAATGGCAATGCATGTGTAATGGGTGTGTAGAAAACGCTTTCTCTGGTCTGATTTGTTCATAAACTGTTTAGTAAATAATTTAGTAATGCATATAGTAATTATAATGTCATTATCTTAAGCCCAAAAGCACACAGAGTGCAAATTATGCTCCATATTTGCAACGCGACACAAACAATAAAAAGGTTCAAAATGGTTCAAAGGAGCAAAGCACCCAGCGAATGTAGCGGCGCTGTATATATAACTTGCTTGAATAGGACCCAAGTCTATTTTGTAAGGGAAAGTTCAGTCCGACCTGACATGGCTGTGTGCTCTGGGCTGTATAGGGAAATACATACAAAGGTCGAGAGAATGTATTTGGATTTTTTTGGGGTAGTTTGGATCCCCAATTATAATAGGGGGCCCAAACATCCCAAAAATCATCCCTGGTGAATATTGGGCTGACTATTTTGGAGGCATGTCCCTGAATCAGTTACAACTGGGAACACTGTTCATTATGAATTTTATGAATTATGTATTTTACATGTTGTACCTCTCCTTGTGTTGTTGGAATTGAAGGTCAGTGACAGCCTGCAGTGTTTCACTGTTTTACTGTGAACCACTGAGGGGTAATATTAGGAAGAAAAGGAAAAACACACATATAGCAATCACCATTATTGTCTCTCAAACTGCCCGGCAAATCCTAAACCAATCTCTTGCGGGGGAGGAAGTAATTTCAGAGTTTCAGTCCAAATCCATCCTGTTCCAGCAATGCAATCAAACAGAATACCCTTTTACGGAAGAAGAACACCCAACAACAAACAAACCGAGGGGATGGAAAGCAGGGGAGAGACAACAGAAGAAGATGTTACCTTCTGGTCGTGGCTGTAGGCTAAGGCCCAGTCCTCCTGCGTGGGGTGGAAGAGGAGGCTGAGGATGTAGAAGCTGAGGCGGTACTTCTGGAAACTGGCCCCCTCATCAGAGCTGACCAGAACACTGCTCTCAAACTCTGGGTCGGTCAGCACCATGATCTGAGAGAGAGCGAGAGTGAGAGCGAGAGAGAGAGAGAGAGAGAGATCTAAATACATTGCAACCTGCATGCTACACACAAACACACAAAAAAAGGTCAATAATGTTGATTTTGTATTTTTTCCAATTGAATGCCAATGAAGTGCTATTCAATTTTGAGAAAGAGAGTATATGAAACAAAAGCGCGAGAGCAAACAATATGAGCATCATATTGTGTCCTTGCATGTAAATAAACTGACTATGTGTGCGTGTGTGTGTGTGCATGTGCGTTTGTGTGCACGTACTTGTGTACGTATACGGGCATATATAGGTAAGACAAACGTAGGATAAGCATTATTTACACGAGTCGGAAAGAGAGAGAAGAGGAATAAAGAAGTTAAAGGGATAAAGAAGTGAAAGCGGAGAGTGTGAACAAAGCGACGCGAGATGGGAGACGAGACAAGAGAGCCCCTAGCAGGACCGGCCCGCGGTGTCAGCAGAATAGATGGGCTCCTGGCACGCGGGGGGCTCCGGGCCCTGCCAAGATCCTTCCTCCCCACGTTTCCCACTTCATTCAGCCTGCCTCTTGCTTCTGTTGCCATGTAGCATTTAGGATTTCAGTTGTTTCCCTGTGTGCGCTCCAAGTACGAGCACTTAGGAGACTTCATCGCGCCTCTCCAAAAGGCGCTCCTGATAATAGGGTCGTTTGTGCTTTCTGTCTATTTATAGTAATGCTATCCTGATGTGGTGCGGTGCCAAGACGTCCGATTAAATCTAAATGCGTGCAAATGACTGATGTGGGTGTTTAGACTGTTATTTCTTTATATGAAAGACCTGTGCACACTGAAACACACTATGATTTGATATGATTAAACAGCTTTAAAAGATTTAACCAATTTATATTTATTCCCATAGCAACTCTCAGTATTCTGTACCATTATAGCAAGCGGCGGGGATAGAGAAGTTCTCGGAAAATGTAATCAGTGTGGATATTGCATCATTGTGTCTTTCTGAATTCACTTAACAGGGAGCGTGGCTACGCTGTCACTTTACTGTCACCATTCTAAAGCAGCATAAGAATGAGTTCACATCACCAAGATGCACAGCTTACACACCAATGTTTGCGGAAAAAACGGCGCTTCAACTATGAGAGCTTTTTTACGATGTTGAGGTTTGTTTAGCGTAAATGACTCAATCAGACAAGCGCTCCTTCAGCACGGATCGCTACGAGGCGAGATTCTGCTGATGGGATGCCACCAGGTGCATCACATTCATAAGCTTGTTTACCCTAAAGGGTTATGGGTAAGGTTATGGAGCTCGTTCATCTCAGTAGATTCTTGGCGCAAATGACCTACTTCCGAAGATGATCCTGATCCAATGGAAAACATTGAGGAAAAGAATCAAGGGCGCAGAATTTTAAGGGATTTTGATTACGTGGGAGAAGTAACTTTTTAAAAAAAACAAATGTGTGTGGGAGTACGTGTTATCACTATGCCCACACAGCTCCCAAATAGCTGTTTTCTCTTTTCAGCCTGATCTGAATTGAGAAAACAGCGGCACATTTGTCACTGACAGAAATACCTCCCCTCTTTCTACAATTTTCCCTTCACCTCCCAAGCCGTGATTTAGATGAATTGTTTTCCATTAGGGGCCACTAAACAGGCAAACAGGATTTCTTACACCTTCCATTCCTGCCATTCATTACATAGCACCACACTGGAGTGCTATCAACGCATACGCTGCTTTTATAAGGACTATAAGTGATTAATTTATATATTTTTATTTTGTCATATTCCAACTCTTAAACATAAAAACGTGCTTCAAGTGTCTTTTAAAAGATCCAAGATACATTACAGGTGACTTCATAACAATGAATGTCCATCCATTATGGTCTGTGGCGGTCTATAGGTATTCATCAATTATGGCATAAAGGCAGACAATTCATGTTAGAGCTTGACTGCTATATATATTCATGACATTTATTATATTATATTATATTAAAAGTGTTGTTTTGATTTCTCTACAGGCAGCACTGAACAAAGAATATTTATTAGCAATAAGAACTATTTCACATGATATTTATAGTAATACCCATTGCACAATAGTGATCAAACTACACTTCCCATAAACATTAATCTTTAGTGTAAAGGAATAGGATGTGGCACGCAGGATATAACCCAGTTAAACCCCCCAGTCCCTTGGAGAACACTGATAATAATATTCTTCTCTCTGTTGACTTTAGGTGTTCAATTCTTTATGTTGTCCTCAGCCAATGGGGAGCCAGCAGTGGGGAAGACAAGGGAAGAGGGCGAGGTGACAAACAAATGCAGAACCAATGCATCCAATAAAGTTATTTTGTATTTTCTGCTCTTTCTCATCAGCGTGATATTGAGCTCACATCCAACCCAACAGACACATATTATGTGGCCCGGTGAAGCTGTGAATCTGTGAACCTATTCGAGGCACTTGGAGGGCAACAAGACCACGGCAAATAAATCACGTCAAACCAAATCAATCTAGCTGGCTTCTTTGACTCAAGGTTTACCACAGCAGCGCTGCATTCCCGCAGTACAACCATCCTGCTTTGCTAGATGTAGCAGCCCCACAACTCGCTATGTATTTAATATTTATTCTTCTCGATGGCATTTTTACATTGTTACTCTCACACAGCTACCAATAAATCAGGGAAATAGAATAGCTTGCAAAAAGATGTATAAATAATATTTATGGGTGTGATTTATGGGTGTGTTAAAATTATATTTAATCATTCATGTACGTTGCACGCTGTTTATTATTTTGCATTATTGCGAGTAAACTCTGTTGTGGGCAAGCATATCTAATTTAAATGTGTGAATGAAGATACAACACACTGTTTATTCAACAAACACATCCATCCATCCATCCATCCATAAGATGCTTAAAATACAAAGAGATGAGAACCCAACCTGTTCCTTAAGTCCACTGTATTCCCAGTTCATAAAACATCTTCTAGAAGTACTGTAAGATGAGTGATAGGTCATCTTTAACATTGTAAATAAACAGGGAGAAACAAGAAACATGTGTTTCTCTCAAATGAAGCTGTTACTGCAATTAACACAATTCTCAATTCTATATCGACAAATGTATTAAGTATGCAAACATGATATTTATGAATTGCCTATTCTTGAGAAACAACCTATTTATCGATATTTATATCATATTTAAATATGTCAAATACCAAAACAGCACATTTAAAGATAATGAAAGGGCTAGGTTCTCATTCCCCACTAGAGAAGGATGGTTATTTATTGTATTTTCTAATCAAACTATAGAAGATATCGGTAGTAATACTATTCCGAAAACGAAGTATTGCCTTTCCCGAACCTGCTGTAGCTCAACCATGACGGATTCATTTGACCTGTTCTTTAGAGCAAGGCACTTAGGGTCAGGCAGTGATATTGGGACCGGTGTGTCCCTTGCCTCCAGATGAGATGCTGAGAGGCCACCTGGGGCCCGGAGCCGAGACCGGAGAGGTGTTCATATGGATTGGTCTGAGGACCTCACTAAAGCAGGTCTGATCACAGTAAGGGGTCCCTAGCACTACGACCATACGGGCCCAAATCACCGAACAAAATGTCTAACTCACCAATGTTATGAGTCTTATGCATGTTTGTTGGTCCTAATAGTTCTGACCGTGACATTGAACAAATCTGTTGTTATTTGCTAAACGTAAACATATTGGTCCTTCTAACAAAATTAGAAGACAATTACAAAAATATTAAATTAAGATACAGTAGTAAACGGGTGAAAATGTATGTAGAAAATGCAATGCAGATAAAATTACATGTATTTAGGATGAAAAACCATTTAAATTAAGCAACTATACAAAAAAAAGTGCTTGCTTTAGGGCTTAGAAAAGGGGACCAACCCCTGCCAACACAACACAACTCTCTCTCTCTCTCTCTCTCTCTCTCTCTCTCATGGTGGAGGAGGGCCACTGGAGCATAGCAAGCACAGGCTACAGGCCCCTCCCCCTCCCACATGTATGCTTTGGATGATGAACTACCTCCTGCTTTAGCATCAACTCTGTGACATACAGGCCAGCTCAGTCCTAAAGCAGAGAAATGTTTCCAATGTTCTCAACGTTCAGTTCAATGTAAAAGACCACTGTATCCTGTATCCTCTAAAGTCTAAAGTCTGTTTGGAGCCACTGATGTTGCTACTATGAGCAGGATTGTCTTTTGACATTTCAGAGACCGTTTTTTCAAATATGTTGTTATTTAGATCATATGACATTTGTGTATGTGTTTATTGATAGTATGCTCAAAAAAACCAAGATCCCTTTGCTGGTTAATTGATTAAATAATACACTATGTCTGAAGAAACACCTCTTCCTCTTCTCTGTTGAGATGTACTGTTGTTGTGGAATTAAAGAAAGAAAGCAGTTTGAAATGTGATCTCTACTATAAATGTCTTATAGTCGAGATCACAATTTATATCATTGAAGTATTCAACTGAGTAAAAAACTCTGCACTGTCCAGTTGTTATCTGAAACTAGGTCACACAGCACAGTTCTGTAGCTACTCCAATTTTAATTGCATGCTTTGATTGTCCTGAGCCTAACTTGCAAGTCCCTTTGGATAAAAGTGTCTCTTTTTAGTTTTTCAGCCTTTCTGTCTTACACAGCTACATACATTTACAATATATATTTTATATTGAATGCAGTTTGAAAAGAGCCAAAGAAACAATTAGCCTCTCTGTAGCCGAGCAAGAAACATACAACACACAGCGAACACAAAAACAGAAAAACTACGGGGGCTGTCTGCCCACATTTTAATTTGTTTGCCACAACATATTCTACCCTCTTAATAGGAAATTGGTTTCATTTCGTTTTGCTTTCATACTGAACGGTTGGCAACCGTAACTATCTTTACCTTTTGTCTTGCTGTCTTGTCTTGCTCTGCTGCACAGAACACATGTCTCCAGGCCCTACAAAGCTGAAACATGAACCTCTGGCTACGGGGAGGAGAGGAGGTTGAAGGCTGTAGCTAACAGCCTGGAGATTCTACAGAAGGTGGCTTTCAAAATGTCAAGCTGCCTCTTTTAGAGAAACAACAGCAGAATTAAAGTGCAATAGCTCGCATTTTACAACTCCAATCTTCACCAGCATTTTGGAAAAGTATTGCATATTGCAATGAGATGTTGGCCTTTGGACATGGACGGTTTTTCACGCTATTACATGGCCATGAACACTTTTTAAGCCTTATACTTTATTGATTATTAATACATTTCTTGTTTTGCCAAGGAAAGACCTCTGTTGTCAATCTTGTCTCATCATGGGATATCCTTAACCTTAGTATTGGATTAAGTCTAGACATCGGTGCCAATCGTTAACCGGAAATCAATGGGAAAAAAAACAACTGTGCTAGCAGCTTCCAGGACACTCAGGCCTGTGCTGCTCCTCTTTCAGTGGGCATCAATGTACTCAAGTGCATTCGAAAAAGCGTACCTTTCTCTTGTTAGTAGGACAGATGTACAGGTAACTCAACACCGTCTTGGATCCTACTTTGTCATTCATTCTCTCGTAGGTGGATCCGTGGTCCGTCGACCTAAAAGCACGGAAGGAAGGAAAGCATGAACCAATAAGCCGAGGAGGGAAACCAACGTAGATAGAGACGGATATAAAGAGCCGCGTAGATTTGTTTTTGTATTTAAAAGATTCTGCAAAGGACATGCATGATGTCATGAGTTAAATGTGGCAAATAGTAACGACAAACCCAGTTTTAAAGAAAACAGAATATTTAACAGACTATACTACTTAAATGTAATCTCAAATCGGCTAGTGCAATGTGCTTTGTGTCTTTGTAGTAGAATAAGGGAAGCCTACTCGATCCCCTGACGATTTTCAATGGACCCAGTGCTGTTAATAATTCATCTTTTACCAATGATTTGAAACAGCATATAATATGTGAAGTGAAAAAGATACATGTGGTTGTCCCCAAAGTCATACGTTTTAATAATTAAAAAGTGGAAATGACCCTATTAGTTATCCTAGTCACATGGAACATGACAAGACTCTGCTACAAAAATATCTTTCATATGACACATCTTCTTTTTCAGCAGCAGCAAATATTCACCATTGATCCACCATTTCTGCTTTTGCAGCATCAATTTGTCTTGAAACAAAAGTATTTATTGTACTGCTGCTGTTGCTGCTTCAGCAGTTCAACCTCTTATTAAAATGACAGTATCATCTCATTCATTCAAATTAATTTGTGCACAGCTTGAAAAGTCAAAGTAGTAAAGCAGTTCGGTTTCAAACAGATATTCACTCTGAGATCAGAGCAAACCTGCACTAAACGGATCGTAGCGTGACGCCAGGGCGGTGAACTGCTTGTTTAGGTCTTAATTACATTGTTAGAGTCCTCTGGTGTCTCTCAGAAAAACCAATATGGAGTCGCCTGTGGCATGAGGTATGCAAATAAGGTTGTTGTTTCTTTCTCACCGACTTCCTTTCATAAATCTCACTAGCAAGAAGTGATTTATGATAAACCCGGTTGGGAGTGGGACTCATAAATCCATAAAACCAAGTGAGCTCTGCAAAGCCTGTCAATTCTAAATTAGTAAAGTGAGAAACTAGCATTGGACAGGTCATTTTGTGTGAGTGGGGAGGATTCTGGGGAACTACCCCAATACTCACACAGTGGATTCTGGTGGTTGAGCTAGCAGGTGATTCTATGGGCTTGAGGTAGCAGGGCGTCATCGTGGATTTAACAACCACCTCCCCATTACAGGAGCTGCAATCTATCTCTTATCATCGACAGATCATCCGGTTCAATCTAAAACGGCTGCTACACTTCCTCAAATCTCCCCCGAGTGCATCGGTGGGCACCGGATCGCAGCAGAGTAATAGACATGGTCCCTCCTCAGGGAACCGTGGTTATGCTAATAACCTAAACGATGTATACAGCGCCCCCTGTTCCTCCTTTCTAGATGGTCACCAATGGGGAGCATGTTCATCAGTAGGTCACTGAACGAGAGGATGCGCGCTACTCATGAATGTACCATTTCCTGGTTGGAGTGTGCATAATAGGGAAGGTCAAGCACGACGCGGTTGAAGCTAGTGACTGAACGATAACACCAGAGTCGGCCACTAGGGAATGTTTGGTGTAGCCAGGAGGAGCGAGTGCAGGGCTTAGGCATCATAAGGGGACTGGTGTAGCAGGAGATTCTGGGCTCCAGTCTAATAGTCTTTTTTGCTTAGGAAGGTTCCTAACTTAGTGAAATTACCTGAAGTATCTAAATAACAACATGACGGACAATAGTTTTCATATAATGATACTTATTGGGATTCAGGTCGATAAATATGAGTGGACAGGAGTGAGCAACCATTCTCAATGTGTAAACCATTTTGTTTCACTTTTGTGACTTGAAGCCTATATTCCTTTTTTTATTTGAATTGAAACCTTGGTAATAAAGTGATATATTTTTCACCTGGTTGTCCTCGTTTATACAGCCTGCATGAAACAACAAGGCAAGAACGCACGGGGCAAAGTATCTAAGATGCACTTTCAGAAGTCAATCTTGGGAACGTTGTAGTTTCATCACAGCAGACCTACGTCCAGAACATCCGCCGTTGCATAATGACGTAGCCCAGTGTAAGTGCAGTGGGATTCTCTCAGCAACGCTGTTGTCTTTTCCTAAGAACTAATGAATTCTCTTTCAGATCTGTCCGAGATCTGTCCTTGACCTCATGATGTTTTCCATCGAGATCAAGGAAAGGTTTTTAGGAAAGGACATAGGATGTCATCCTTGGGTTGATTAGACCAGAGCCCTGGAGATTGAGGTAGCAGGGAATTCTGGGGACTGACGTAGGAAATCAGAATTCTGTGGATTGACGTAGCAGCTCTGTTACTTAAAGGTAGGGTAGGCAATTTATTCTAGAAGCATCATTTGTCATATTTGTTGAAATTATCTTTACATCCCGACAGTCAATAAATCAAATTAAACAAATCGGGTATCTCTGGCTGTCCCAGGCCTGTAATAAACCCCTCCATTTAATTTGTCCTGAATGAAAATGCTTGGATGGCTTGCCTGTCTGTCTACCTGCCTACTCTGTCCATGCACCCTTTGCACATGACAGAGTCTTCCACAAGGCCAGGCAGACCTATTGCTAGTCACATCTTTTGGGGGCATGGCTTTGGAGGGATGCCCAAAGGGGGGTGGAGTTTTTTCTGTTGGATACTTGCAAAATCGACCTTACTCTGACGGATTTCTCCAAATTGCCTACCCTAGGCAATTGAGGTGTCCACAAATAAGAACTAAAGTCCTTTCATCATAAAATCATTTATGGTAAATAGCCAGGGCTGTCGATAGAACTCAGCTCTTCTTGTAAATCCTTAGTTATAATTTACATGCAAAACGTTCAGAGTAACTTGCATGCAATACCATGCCAGTTGCAAATAGCACCTAACATTTATAGTTCATTCCACAATACGATGTGTTTATATTTCCCCGCCACGCAAAAGAGCATTTATGATTGCACTCTGCATGTCTCATATCCCATTCAATCTTTATTTTACACCCACGGTTTGAGTGACATATCCAGGTAAAGTCAACAGTCTGAGAGTGTTGGCGCGACTGTCCCCGGCCGTGACGACGGGGAAACTATCTGCCACACCTGTCAAAACAAGCCCTCAGAGCAGTATCACTTTGTCCAACTGAACAAGTGAAAAAACACACAAATAAAACAAGGCCTCAATATTCATGATTGTCTGCGAGGAGCTCGGCAGTGACGGCAATCAGCATGTGATTACAGCGTTTCCTCCAGCCTCCTCTCCCTGTATCTCTGTCTCTTCCTCTCTCTCCTTCTCTGCGTGAGCTCTGTCAGCGCCTTGCCATCCTATTCATTCCCATCAGTCAGGTCCACAGAGACGCTTTGTTTACCTGCTGTTGTATCTGCTGAACCCGTGCAGATACGCTTTAACAAGACATGTGCAACCTTACTCCTGTGTGTGTTCCACATGCTTTGTCCTTTGAGAAGATGGCCATGGAGGTTGCAATGCAGGCTTCTCTTGAGTGTACCCACCTATCCAATCAAGGGACACGGCATCAAACAGATCTCCCTTTGGATCGTATCCTTGTTCTATTTGGGATGTCGGGGGGTTTACCCTGGAGATCCCTGCCCAAAGGTGCAGAGTTTCATCCCCAGGGTCCGACGCATGCCTGTAGGCACCTTAGAGCAAGATGTCTCCCCCCTCCTGCCCCTAAATGAAATGTAACCACGGTCACTGTGTGTTTCTTTAGATCAAAGTGTTGGCCAAATGACTAAATAGTTAGCAGAGTAGTAAGACAGACTAAACATATGAATACATAATCCAAAGATATTGACGTAGTGACTCATTATATTAAAATATGATTTAAGATATCGATCACAGTCAAGTGTGACGATTGTTTCTGCAAAATAAACATACGTATATCGAACAGTATTTGATGATGTTTTTACAATTAAAGATATTACAAGCACAAAAACAAAAAGTGGTCCGAATTCTCATTAGAGAATGTGTGAGGCTTGTCCAGATGGCAGCCAATAAAGAGTCAGAGTTTGATGTAGAAAACCACACACCACACTCTGGGCACAAGGGGGAGATGGGGGAGAGAGAGGGGGGAGAACAACAGAGGTGGATAGAGAGAGGGGGGATAGAGAGTGGGCAAAGAAATAAGATAGAGAGAAGAGAGAGAGGGAAAGAGAGGAAGAGTTAAAGAGAGAGAGAGAGAAAGACCATGCACTCCCACTCAATCCCCTCCATCTCCCAAGTGCATCAAACAAAGCACTGAACTCCTGAGGAACGCCTTCCTAAAAAATACATCTGAAGCATTTTGTTGATTCGACTCAGGAGAAGCTCAGACTGCGTGGCCCTTTTTTTGGACAAAAGTACAGCTGGCCGTTGGAAGAAAAGAACATAGGAAGTGCAGAAAATATAGAGTCATGCACAAAACATGATGGAGTGGTTTTCAGAATCTGAAACTGCTTTGGTCCCAGAGTGACATGCAGAGAGATACACACACACACGCATGCACACCTCACTAAACAAATCCACATATGTGTATACTCTCTTATTTATTCTCGTTCATTCTGCCATTGCTTTCTTGGCACCGACCCAACTTTGTTTTTGTTGTTTTAGGCCATTTTATCAAGATAGTAAACACCCAGACTTGTTTTAGGTTCACAGTGATAAAGTTTGACAAAGGTGATGAGCAACAACCATAAAATGGTTGTTGCTCAAGTTAGTATCGTTGCTGAGAATACTGCGGATCTTTTTCATGAATCTTAAGATTGTGCCACAAAAACAACATAAAACGTACATTAAATCAATCACACAATGAAAACTACTGTTGAACAAACAATGCCTACATAATCGTATTTATAACGACGTCTCAATGTCTTTTCGTGCAGACACACGGCTAAATGATAAAGGACCCTGGATAAGCCCGCGGACCGTAATATTACTCGAGCCACAACTGTGGATGCTCGATGCATATGCCCCGGATAAGGCAGTATTTGCTTCAAAATAGAAAGAAATAACCTCAACAGGCTGCCTTCATCTTATGAGCAATAACAAATTCCGCTGATCCCGGCGATTGCCACGGCGACGGGGATCAACATTCCGAAAACCGAGTCGATTTAAAATGGCAGAGGGCGACGTGAGGAAAGATTGTCCAGAATTCTCTGCGATACGTCACCAAGCGCCGAGGCAGCAGATGTGAGGTTTAATAGCCTCTGCTCACATCAGCAGTGCATCTCTCACAATGTACAAGCTGTCAGGAGTTCATCTCCACCATATTCACTTACCCCCAGCAGCACTCCAGTGCATACTAACATGCCGTCAAGTGCACCCACTGGTCTACGCCCACAGAGGCATGTTTTAATGTTACATACGCACACACACACGTACAAATACACATACATACACTTCAAATAATACACACAATCTCTCTGACATACACACACACACAAACCCACACACACATGTACAAATACACACCCCCCCGTACAAATATACACACAAACACACGCAGGTCTGCTTTCACCTAAGGCATATTAGCTGCTACAATCTCTTGGCAAATGTAAGAATTCAGTCAAGCACAACAGAAATGGCTTTGGAGAAGTGCCATTGCCTGAGATTGGAAGACATTAGCAGGTAGTACAGCACTGGAGTGGCGAGCAGACATTAGCAGGTAGTACAGCACTGGAGTGGCGAGCAGACATTAGCAGGTAGTACAGCACTGGAGTGGCGAGCAGACATTAGCAGGTAGTACAGCACTGGAGTGGCGAGCAGACATTAGCAGGTAGTACAGCACTGGAGTGGCGAGCAGACATTAGCAGGTAGTACAGCACTGGAGTGGCGAGCAGACATTAGCAGGTAGTACAGCACTGGAGTGGCGAGCAGACATTAGCAGGTAGTACAGCAGTGTAGTGGCGAGCAGACATTAGCAGGTAGTACAGCAGTGTAGTGGCGAGCAGACATTAGCAGGTAGTACAGCAGTGTAGTGGTGAGCAGACATTAGCAGGTAGTACAGCAGTGTAGTGGCGCGCAGACTTGTCACTGAAACGCGAGTCAGATATTCGGACAGTAGGACATGAAAGAATAACAACAACAGGAACCAAAGGGATACCGTGATATGTGTTACTTTCTTTCTTGCAACAATCCACTATGTCTTAATACACAGTGAGATTGCAGTTCATTACAAACATTTTTTATATAATAAGTGTCAGAGGATAGGAAACATTCTATGCTTACATTGAATGCTTACAAAAATGGACTCTGCCATCGTCTTGCCTCTCTTAAGGAGGAAAACCACCAGCCCTGAGAAATGGCTGAGAACTTCAGCTCCAGTCCAGCAGTACAAAGCGCAGCCTCTGGACAGTGTGTGCTGTGCGGCATATTGTGCATCCCTTGCACCAATTAATAGTATGACGCCTAATTGCATCATTGACGCTGTTGCCTAAACACCTTTAAGGATGAGTTTTAGTAGGTGGGGGGGGGTTGCTGACTTTAAGTGACTACACGTGTCCCAGCATCTCCCCCTCTCACCCTGCCTCCTCCATCCAGCCATGCCAGCGTATGAACAAGTGTCTTGACTTCAACTCGCCCCCGAACACCAGCTTCCAAGGATGAATCTTTAAAGAGAAGTAGGAAACTTTGACATCTTTCAGGCCCCTCGAGGTGGTGATTATTTTTGCATGAGGTCTGAGAGTTTTTCGTCTTCTCCTTTTTTCTCTTGTTTTTTCGTTGCGGGCCACGTAAGACAGTCCCCTCGGTGACATCCTCCCCCGTCTGCTGCGTCGCTCTGCCATGCGGTGGCCGCTGACCTGAAACACATC
>OOFG01031778.1:1721-16270 GCA_900323295.1 Molva molva
ATGTGTTGGTTTGTGAGTGTGTGTGTCTGCGCTTGCCTGTGTGTGTGCGTGTGAGCCCTCCCCACCAGAAGAGGGTCCGTGAGCCGCACTAGGATAAAGAGAATACATTTGTATGCATAATCAAAATCATTCCTCTGTCGTTGGAAGCTCATTGCATTAGATGTGTATTTAGATGTTTGCCTGTATTGCGTATATTTTGTATATTGCGTAAGCCATTCAGCTTCAAAAGGCTCCATTTGGATTGAATATGGAGTTTCTACGACGCTCAATTGAAAGACACAATGTCCCTTTCACATCATCATTATAGCATACATGTCAATGTCACAATGTTAAGACAATCCTTTTGACCTGGTTGTTCTGACGTACATTTGGCAATGTAAAACTTCCACGGCACTGTTTTCTTTTCTTCTTCTGCAGCATGAAGGCATGCGTGTGCTCGTGCACAAGTGTGAAAAGAACACCGTCAACATTATAATGAGCTGCATTCAGCAGATAACATCCATTCATAATGCATTATGACTCTTCACACAGCAGATAATGAGGATGCTTTTTTCATGTCTGTATGTATCGTACACTACAGCCACCATAGTATTTGCAGTCTTTGCAGTCTGCATCAAATAGTTTTCCTCCCCAAACAAAAAGGACCAATGTGTGTTTGGTCATAAGAGCAGATTCACTTGGACCTGGGTCCAAGTGGGTAGTTTTGGCATATTTGATCATGTAAAAACTACAAATATTCTAGGAGAGTGAAAGTGCACAACAAAAACAAAATACAGAGTCGCGACTACAGATCCCACAAGCGGTTGGTTAACGATGGTAGAGAGTAGACACCGAGAGACATTGATAGATACAGTAAACTCGCCACCAGTGGGTTTCTGTGTTGACATGATGGAGGAATGGGAGGTGCCCGCCAGCCACGCGCCTTCAGCACAAAGTGCACCGAAAGCCGCTGGAGCATTGTGACCGCGCGCGCTCCGCAGAAGAACGTTTGTTACCAGTTGATGCATTCAATACGTCACGTAGCCTATCGAGCAGAAATGGGGAGCAACACTCAGATGCGTATTGATGAGTCGACTAGTTGGGCAAAAACAATTTAGTCATGTCTCGTGCGAGGACACTCGGGTGCGCTTTGGCACCGCGGCTTGGAGATATTTAAGCTACAGAGTAGTAAGGTAACTTCAATAAAACAATTAAGGAATCGCTGATTAAGTCAGAAACGTTTTCTAGTTTATGTCTGTGTTTGATGACCTAAACAGAGTTTGAATACACCACAGTGCGGACTGGCTATTTGTTAAATCAGTAAAAGTTCCGACATCCTTGATAAAGTATTCGTTTAATTCGCCGTGTGAAAAAAAACAAAAACGTCACTCCGCGCCAATGCTGGGATGGCTGGTGGCGGTTGGCTGCGTGATCCTGGTGGCCTGGATTTGGCCGCGTTCCAAATATCCTGGGTCAAGAAAGAAGCCATCGGACGCACTTCTCACGGGACTCCTCACTGGAATCCCGAGGCAGAAAGCGGGAGAGATACCGGCCAGTGACCGTGGGCACGAGAAGAACGCATCCACAGTGGCACTCATATGCAAGCCATCGGCGCTGGCCAACTACCTTCTCAAACACTGTCGGACTTTTAACAGCTACTCCCCGTGCGTCGGGTGGTCGTGGCGGGCGAGTGCCATCCTCCAGAGTGTGTACGACACGTGCTGGCCCTACAGCAGCCCCGTTCAGTTCGTGCGGGACCACCTGCAACTCAGCGACGAAGGTCTAGTTTCCCTGGACTGGGCACTGGCGCTCTGCAGGACGTCCTCCCACAAACGGAGAAGGACGTCGAGTACCTCAACCAGCCCTGTTCTTCTCATCGTCCCGAACTCCTTTGGGAAGATCACTAGAAACGTGCTGAAGGTATTGTGACACGTTCTCCCGGTTGTCTGCGACCCAGCACGCTTTGTTAAAAATGACCACGTAGGCTTATATGCTGACGCCTGTTAGGCTATAGGCCTAAAAAATGCTGTTGAAAAGAGAGAGAAGAGAAAAAATAGTTGTTTTCTGTTTACAAAACACGGTCAGTTGTGTAGACAAAACAGAAGGAAGCTGGAGCACGTGATCACATTTCTGAGTTGGATAATAATCACTAGTGTTTAGTATTCTTTATTGGTGCCGACCTGTAGCTGCACAATACTTTAAAGCAAAAAAACTAAACTTTTCAAAAGAGAATGCATGTGAAGATGCCAGTGTTGATAAACAGTCCAAAAAGTCTTGGCTTCAGTCTAAGCTTGGGAGACCTCAGTCCAAAAAGAGTAAGTGGAAAAGAAAGTATCCCTCAAGTAGGCAAAACAAAAGATAAAGAAAAAGCCGCAATCTTTACCTCTATGAATTCAAACAGATCTTTGACCCCTAGGCCTAGGTTTACAGACTGATGTCATGATGCTGGACTAACTGAGCACATTCATGCTTAGCGTCTACATTTGGCACAGCCATCACAATGTTGATGGGCTGCCCACAGGGAAACCTCAAAGAGCAGAACACCCTGTATATATTTATAGGCCTACACAGCCATTAAAAACAAAGAAAGACATTGGTATCTGGCTTTGCTTAGTGAGTTTATTTGCTGTTAACTCCAAGAAGAGTAAAAAGGGGAATTGAAAGCAGTGGAGATTAAAAATAAGGGATATGGGTTTACAGGGAGAAGGAAAGGCACAATCATTTATATAAATAGATAGATAGATAGACTGGCTCACAGCTTGAGTGTAGAAGAAATGAAGGCAGGTATATATATAGGTATAGGTATATAATGATGCTGTGTCTAACGAGCCCCTGGGAGCTTCTGGAGCCGCCCACAAGAAGCACCCTTCATCAAGACGCTGCGACTGTAACCGCTCAGCTCTGTTTGTGTGTGGAAAAAGAAAGAGGGATATGCTAATAATCTTGGCGATGTGTGTGAATTTTCACTCTTCATAAAAAAAAGCTAATTTATAGTGTGTCAAATGTATGAATGAGCTAAAAGCTCCTTGAATAATTCCTAGTTTTACATCCATTTTTATTCTGTTCCCCCGCCCCCTCGCCCTTGGTGATGGACGGTGTTATCGACCTCCGCACTATGAATTAATCTACAACCTTCTGAATTATTGTTATTTGAGAATTATAGCTGTGATCTTGTACACACATATTCCTTATTGATTCAAGAGTTAGCCACTCAGGAGATGTGAGTCTCCACAGACATTGGGTCTAAAAGGACATCTGTGTCGTGTCATGTCATCTCTATGAATTTAAAAGCATGCTGCAGCTCCAATGTGGCCAGAATTTAAAAAATGCCTTGCGGTGCCAACATTTCTTTATTCTCGCACCGTTTTTATTCAACATTTCTGTACATATTAGTAGAAAGACTCTAAAAGGCATCAACTATTCCTATGTTGTTTCGTACACCATCCCTCACATTAACTGGGACATTTCTTCTTCCTGTGAAGGTTGTATGCTGCAGTATCACATCTTTAGCAACACAATGTTGCCAAACTCTGGCCACCAATGTTGATATCTTCGTTATCAATTATAAACACAGATACGAATAGAAACATGTTGCCGTGTGGGTGTGTGTATCCCTGTTCATGGAATTTCTCATTCACTTGACAGTTTCTCAGCCCAGGCAGAAAGCGGATTGCTGCTCTCTCTCTCTTTTCCCAGGCAGAGTTTTGTTATTTCTTAGTCATGATGAGTTTGAATAAAACATTAAAGCAAAAAAATGCTATGACTTTAACTTTATTTGTCAAATACTTTTTTGGATTTGTTTTTTGTGAATGTCATCAAAATAGCAACATTTCAGTAGGCTACATAGTCGTAATGCATTGCATTTAGCTTGCGCTGTCATTTTCTTAAGTTTATGTCGTTTTCATCAGCATCAGCATATAGACATTGTAACAAAAGCAGACTACATAGAAAATTCTACTTGTATGTATGTATTAAACTAGGGTAGGTAATTAGGAGAAACCAGCAAGTAAGAGATTAAGCTAGATGATGAAGAAAAAAAAATCCAACCCCTCGTTTCAGGCCTCCCTCTAAAGCCACTCCCCCAAAACACGTGACTAGCTCGCTAGCTTTAAGCCAGATTCATACTTTCCACATCCGTGTGACTGCGAGGGTCCACCTTGGTCGGCATAATGTAAATGTCGTCATCAGCCCATGTCCACGTGGGTCAATGCTGACGACCGCACTCAGCCCAAAATGTGTGACATCACGGGCTGTACGCATAGCAAGCGCTCCGACTGCGCATGCTAGGGTTAACAAAATTGAAGAGAAGTTCTGCGAGACGATCCGGTTGTTACCCACATTTATATAATTTGTCCATGAAACAATATTAAGACAGCCAAATGGTGTTGAACTCTTGGTGAGAAATCGCGCAAACGCTTGGGAGAGACGAATGGCATTTTCTTTCCTAATGCGCATGCTTCGTTTTCTTGTTTTTTATGGCGGTTGGCAAACAACAGGCGCAGAACGCGGAAATAATTTCCGAGCCTTTATTAGTCAGCCCAGCCTTGTGGAAGACTCCGGTCATGCTCTTTGAGTGCATGGGCAGGGTGTGCGCATGTAGCCGGGTAGGTGGACATACATCTAACGTGGATAAGCCATAGGCCATCCAATCTGTTCATTCGGGCCGAATGAAAGGATTGGACAAGGTTAATACAGCCCTGCGACAGCCACAGATACCAGATGATTTTCTTTTAGAATATATATTTTTTTGATTTCAAGCATTTGATTTATTGATTGCTGTTGGGATGTAAAAAAGAATTTCAACAAATAGGACAACAAATGCTTTTAAAATAAATTGCCTACCCTACCTTTAAAAAGGTAAAATAATTCTAACCTTGCTGAAACCAATCAAACCAACCAAAATCGAATGAATGTTCAATGAAAAAACAAATGTATATTTTATTTGACTGAAGGTGTTCGCATGCCATCTGTTCCACCTCATCCTATATTTGTGTACCATCTTTTCGTAACTCGATATCTTACATAAACACTGGAAGAGACAAAAGTGCTACTGCAGTATTTTTCATCTGGTAAATATTTAATGTGTTATGCTACATCTCCTCCTGCTTTAACCTGAGGGTTTCAAAACCATCCAGTAGAATTTACATCAGCCAGTTGTATGAAAAAGTTCTATAAAACTTAAAAAAAGCCAGTCTTAACTGATTCAACCCAATTTTAGCAGCACAAAATGTGTTTCCTTGTTGTTTTAACAAGAATAATATCTGCCCCTGGGATAGGATAGCGGTTGCTTTTTTTCCTTCGTTTTTCATTAAGGGAAATTGCGTGGCATCTTTCCATAGATCTAGATGTTACTCATTTATTTCTACTTAACGTCATTACCGTTTTTTTGGTACTTTGGTGTTGGCTTTTATTTAAAGCTGATCGTCCTTCATTTTGCCATGAGGCACATTTAATGACTCTTATCATTAAGGTTGTTCTGCTAGGATTCTTGCTAATGACCTGCAACACCAATTCTTATTTTCTCATACTTATTTTTAGTTTTGTTCCATTCTATTTTTATTAAAAACAAAAATGATTGTCCAATCTGGAGTAGAGTTAACACTATATAATCTGACATAACGTTCATACAACCATACATTTTTATTTGCAGGTACAAATGATCCAAAGTATCCTCTCCTTTTTGTCTCACCTCTCGCTCCGTACAGCTGTGCGAGGCGGCGCTGTCGCACGGCTATCTCCCGGTGGTCTTCAACAGGCGCAGCCACAACGGGACGCCCCTCACCACCCTCAAGCTGCAGCAGTTCGGCGACCCGGCGGACCTGCGCGAGGCCGTGCGCTACATCCGCTACCGGCAGCCGGCGGGGCGGTTGTACGCGGCCGGGGAGAGCACCGGCTCGGGCCTGCTGCTGTCCTACCTGGGGGAGTGCGGCTCCTCCAGCTACGTCACCGCCGCCGTCTGCCTTTCGCCCGTCTTCCGCTGCCAGAGCTGGTTCGAGAGCGGGCTGCCGAGGGCCGTCCAGTGGGCCCTGGTGCTCTACCAGAAGATGAGCCTCAGCAGGTACACACAGAGACGAACACACCTGTGCGAGGGATGCACCGTTACTGGCGTTGTGTGAGGTGGAATGTCCGGGAGGTTGGAAGGGGTGCACTGTTCGAGGGGTGGCACAGAATAACACAGGGAGAGGCGCAGAGAATGTGCACATCATCAAACACGACACATCTCTCACAGCTTGACTTTGATTGACAGGTTCAAATCCTATCAACTGTCAGATTTTATAGGGATGTGTCAGATTTACACAGTAGATGTTTTGCCAATTCATAATTATAGCAGTTGTCACAAATGGAGATAGCTTTGTATATCTAGGCGCTGCCCCTGGTACAACCTGTTATGTTTTCCAGTATTGATTTATGTAAATACCAGAAAGTGACCATAACACCGGCATCATATGTGCTATGGCTGCTATGGATGCTCCTGCAAGACATGGGCACACCATTTCTTCAGCAACAGCATCAGATGCAACATTTATACTTTGCTTCTTGCGACTGAATAAAGTCAATAATGTTCGGTAAACGTAGTAAATGACGTGTGAACACAAAGATTTAAGATGGGATTCTACAGTGAGGTAAAAAAACTAATAATAATACTAATAATGGAGTTATATTTCCCTGGAGATGGACGAAAAGTGGAGCAATAAGGAGTATTGCGTAGTATATAATAATGAGTATTAAACTCATGGGTAGTTACATTCAATTACTATATTTAGCTGATGCGTTTGTCCAAACCGACTCACAATAAGTGAATTCAACAATGAGATACAACCAGAATGTGCAAGAATCATGCAAGTACATAGAATTCAACAAAGAAGCAAACTACTTTAAGTGCTACATTATAGAAATGATATATAGATATATATCTATATCTATATCTATCTATATATATCTTAGATATATAAATATAGATATATGAATCTATATATAAATATTATTTAATAATTTATTATATCTGCCTATTATCAATAGGCAAATATAGGAATATAGAAATAAAGTGACTATCTACGGTGTGCTCACACTGTTGGCTGAATTCAGAGAACACGAAGGACATGAATGATGAAATAGCTTCAGGGAGCCAATTCCATTGCCTGGAAATATCAAAGCAATATACACTACAATTGTTTTGGAAATCTGAACATAATGGACGGATCAATCGTGGTGCTATAGCAACAGGGGGCTCATTGAATAAGAAACCATGGATCTCTAGGGGGACCATCACATAAGTATGGTTTCTCAGATCAATGCTAACATGTTATATGAAATCCATGTTGTTCTTTAAATTGATTCAATGGCTTGGTCCCGTCTTGTGTGTGTGTGTGTGTGTTATGGTGGTGTGACTAGGTACAGGACAGTACTGGGAGAGACTGTGCATGCAGACTCTTTATTTTCCAGCAGTTCACTACGAGGTCTGGAAGAAGGCCTGTTTTGCCAGACACCACATAAAAGCACCACCATCACTACAACCACCACCACCACCACCACCACCACCACTACATCAGGGACCACCGGAGGCAACACCTCCGGGACCTGGGAGGCATACTGGGATCGCAACGAACCGCTGAGGGACGTGGATGAAGTGGCCATCCCCGTTCTGAGCATCTGCGCCCGGGACGACCCGGTCCGAGGCCCCCCCCGGTCCACGCTCCCTCTGGAGCTGTTCCAGACCAACCCCCACTTCTTCCTCCTGCTGACGGAGCACGGCGGTCACTGTGGCTTCTCCGCCCGATCGGGTGGAGACGCCCCGGGGATCGGCGGCGCTCCCGGGGCCGGGGTCGGGATGCCCAGAACCAGCTGGAGCCACGGGGCGCTGCTGGAGTTCTTCAGGGCCACCACGGACTTCTTCGCCGCCGAGGAGAGAGCAAAGCATCTGGCGGCGAGGAGACGCGGGCTAGGCGGGGGGATGGCCGGCAGGTCTTTCCGCCACCGCAGCATCAGCACTTGTAAAAGAGTTCCGGAGTGTTCCCACAACATCCACGCCATTTACAGCTGGCAGAGGTCCTACACGCGCTGAACCCGGGCTGATGGCGGCTAATGGAGCGCACTGAAGAGGGGTTCTTTTGATGGTCTTTAAGAGGAAAATGTTCCACATTCACTGCCAACGTATGGCTGCCAGCTGGAATGTGCCGACGGCCCGAGATGAAGTGGCACCCAAGCAAAAGACGAGCGCCATACTCTTTATGTCAAGTAGACGAAATGGGGATTCATTCAAACTCTAGCACCTCTGACAGTGCACTTAGTGAGGAACCGCTGTTTGTAATCAAGCAGATAACTGCCATCTTTGAAACCCTATAGGTCTGTGTTCTGTTTTATTTGATTGTATTTGTACTTTACAGAGGCACATATTTAAGAATCTATAAAACTCAATGACACGTTTGATATTTGTTATTTGCTGAAGAAAGAAACTTGATTTATAACCTTTTCTTATATACAGTATGACCTTGTTATCTTTAGTTAAATTAGTATGTATTATGCCTTGGTACAGTTGTTGTTTTTTCTACGTACAATGATGAAGCATTCAGAACCATAGATGGTGGAAAATACATGAAGTTACTTGACACTGTGTTGCTCTTGAAATAAACGGCAATCAATTCCGGATGCTATGATCCAATTGAGAATGCATAAAGTGTATAGGGTATAAAGTGTATGAAGACCTGCCAACTATAACAGAAAGAGAGAGACCTGGGTCATGTGGGTGGGGCCTCTTACTCAGTGCTCTTAATGGAAGCCATGCTTGTGCTTAAATGTCAGGTTTTCAAGGACTTTACATAAACTTAAAAGAAAGCATAGGTTGTGAACTTTCTAATCTGGTGGGTAAAAGGAATTTTGTTAGTGAGGGGAATCTTAACACGGCCAGGAAGCCAATGAATGACCTTAATGGTGTTTATTTGGGACTATAAAAACTCATGTTCCAATGTGCCTTGTTGCAACCAGCTACTTGGCCAGGGTTTGTCAATTGTATTAAATGTATTGTTCATTGTGGCTGGATATGTCTTTTGATCTTTGTGCCGTAAATTGCCATTGCAGGTTTTGAAGAGAATCCGACATTCGTGTTCTCTCTGATGATCTTGTTGTTGTTGGTTATAGAGAATAAAAGAAAATGGATACTGGGATAAATTATTAATTATATATACTGTAGTCTGTGTATTAAAGGTAGAAACATGTTAACATAATGCACATTGCAGAATCTAAGAGTTGAATAGGCATGACAATCTCGTGTCTCGTGTGACATGTCAAACACAAAATACAGCTAGCATCATTCATTTCATCACATTTAGAATTTTCTCTAATAAACCTGTATTAAACTTACATGTGTAATCGTTTTGTGGTTAAAAGTGTCAAATAAACAAACCTTACTGGTGTATGGGATCACTACGGGTGATGGCACCACTCCCTAAGGTTACAAGAAGATTAACTATTCTCGGTTTATCTTCATCTCATGTAGAAATGGCATGAAAGTGACATCAGCAGCTTTCACCTTGTTTATGGTAAATTTCATTAACGTAAATAATCATATCTTTGAAGGTCAGATAGTTGTACAGGAAGCTATTTTTAGACTTTAACCAGATATCCTAATGGCTTTCCATTGCAGCTACATCAGCTGCATTAGTGTTCCTGGTATTTGTTATACACGTGGCACGGACGCACACACACACACCACAATCCAGAGGGTTGGATTATGTTAAAAGTCTTACTTGAGCCCGATTAGGCTAATAATTGAATTAGAAAAACATCTGTCATCATCATTCCAAATTAAAGAACTGATGTTTCAAATTATATAAGGAAGAAAAGCTTTTCAACTCACAACAATACTGATAATTTATATTTCAAGGATTTATTCAGCCAGCCAGATAAAACAAAGATTTCCATAAAGATTATGCTGAGTCAGTTTTGGTCAAATCCTCAGTGAGTTAACACCAATGGACAGTCCCTAGAATAGCCCGGTCCCCAGAGAAATGCCACCAGGAGGTTGTTGATCCGAAGGGACAGTCACCACAGCTTGTCCTTAGTGACCATCATTTCCTCAGACAGCTGGCACACTGCCTCACCCTTATTCACACGGACACAAAAACACACTCAAGCACAACGCATTCACTTTATGAGTATCACCATGATTGGTGCTATTGTGATCAACCAAAATACATATGCTTTCATTTTAAAAACATTTAGTGTTCTCTAATGAATTTCTTGACAATAATCCCATGCAGGGACATAGCAACATGGTTTATTTATCAGCTATCTTTTATGTGACTACATGAGGAAAATGTTGGTGTACTGATGAATACATTTAAAATATTAGATATGAAGAAGTATATACTAAGTGATAAGAATTCAACCTCCATCAGATAATGTGTGCTGGCGCTCCAATCAAATGTGACGCATAAACAGCAGGTTCTACTAATAAAACATCTGTAGAGTCACTAGCAGCATTACAAGCCATGCATGTCTGTTAAAGTCATGGTATTAGACTTTTCTTACGTTTGCCATTTTTATATTTCTAAAAGTTGTAAACATACAAACATGCGATCGCAGCAACAACCGTTTTACCTTCCTCTTACTTAGAAGGATGTGATAATGTGTGTGAAGCATGAATACCAACCAAATTCACAGAGCTTTACACTGACGTTGTCCTTTCCGTGGCTTACCCTGTCTTTTGTCCTGTTGTTTTCATGTTGACATTTAGCCAAACAAATTATGAACATGAGCACACAGCTGTTTTTTTTGCAATACATTTTAGCTTTCATAAGGTCTCTGTCAAATTGAGTCATGAATATTAAATTACCCTTTAACACTTTGTCTATTTAATTCAGATCCAATGGCTTGCCTCAGTGATCAAAGCGTGCAATTCAATTTGAAGTGATTGATTTTTAGTTAACAAAGCACTCGACCTTAACTTCAATGTGCTTAATGCACATTCACATGTTAATAAGACAGGGTTTGTTGCCAACAAAAATCTATTATTATTATTAAAAAAGCGAGGATAGGCGAGGCAGATGAAGCTAGAATGAAGAATGAACTGTAATTTAGTTCATTTCAGCTAGCTAAATCAAATGGCCTACAATTCAAAGTGAAGTTCTTGCTTCATCTTTAATTTGCTTCCAATTATATTGGTTTGTACTTTTTTAACACACATCCGATATTGAAAGTTAGAAAAAATAGAAAAAAAAATAAACATCCATACAACTGTAATAGATCATGTATTATATGCTGTTTGTTTAGAGTCATTTCTAAGGAGTTAAAACTAATTTGCTATTCCTTCTTGGAGATAAAGCGTATCCAAATATTAATATTTTGTATAGGGCCCCATCTAGTGGTCAACAAGAAAAACAAGAATTATGGGCGACTTATTGCAACTTGTGTCATAAAAAGATGACATTAAAAGGAAAGACATCAAACGGGACAGAGCAATATGGTTTATTTATCAGCTATCTTTTATGTGACTACATGAGGAAAATGTTGGTCTACTTTTTGATATTATGAATTTTGAATGGCTTGAATCATGATCAATAATTCAGAATCATAATTAATTTGTCAGTAGAGCCACTCTGAAGAGTAGCATGCAGGGCCAGAGCTGACCAAGCCTAGGGTATGCTGTGACCCACCCTGGGAAGATGCACAACATTGGGGATGAATAGCAGCCTGGACAATGTCTTCCAAAGCCCTGCTCCAGGCCTGCTTGACATACTAACACACGTCATCCTTACTTTCAAATTAATAAAAAAGCTTTTTCCATGAAAAAGCAATTCCTAGCACTCCCATTTTCTTGTCACCTCTGTTGCTTTTCCTTTTATTTAATTTTTTCTAGCGGGTTGCTCTACGCTAATGCCAGACATAGTACGCTTGAAATTGAATGTGAGACACAATTAACAACATAGTCTACGCATGTTGCTTCATAACCAATTTTTTTTTTTCAATTGATAACAATAGCATATGTGAAAGGCCCATGTGTACTGAACTCATGCTGAATCCGCTACCAAGGAAGTCATAACCCTACTGCGGCTAGCAGGCTAGCTTCAATCTCCACAAGACATGAAATAGGTCCGACTTATCTTCACTGGCCCACTTTTATAATGATTAGATTTTTTTTCTTGACCTTCATCAATTTCATTTGATGTTGCTATAGAGACATGCTTTACCACTGATCTAACCAATCAATAGGGGGCAGCAGGGACACAGTTTGTGGTTTTTATGGAAGGTATCACGCACACTCAAGCTTCCCAGAGGGTGTCAATAGCAGACACAATGACGCAGCTATCTCTGCATTTGGCTCGGAAAATGCGCTTATATTTAGAATCTCACTTAAAGTTAGAGCTCAGCACATGGCGAATACATTTAGACAATGTTTAAATAGATCTTTGCTGAGTCACACACACTGATACATGATATATACTGGTTTAGGTGACACTTTAAACATGTGCAACAATGTTCACTGCTACACTCCACCTTTGTGGCTTTTACTGGGCTCCTCCATACACAGGACACAGGATGATGATGTGGAAACTGGTTTATTGTAGAGTTTGAAGGACAATGGTACATGCAGATGGTGATTCACGCTGCCATGTAGGAGATCTCCCTGAGTGTGTGTGGTGATGGCTGGTTTAACCTGTGTGCATTGATTAGCCAATGCACAACAGGTGTGCAGCCTTACCCAACCCAGAGCCCAATCAGTCTGACTCAGGCCAGGTGAGGCTGCTTAAACCAGCCATCATCTACACACAATCCACAACATGTTTGATATTTTCATGTTTGCAATTTGTCAGTCATCTTGTAATGGTCAGGTATTCCCGGGACAAGTTAAACTAACCTGGATAAATCAAGTTTAAAAAATATATTTCATAGGAATAAGTGGTCAACTATATTCATCTTGAAAAATAACACTTATTTTTGAACTTTCTATATGGGCATGCAAATCAGAATGTATCATGGGATGTTTTGTTGGCGATACTCCATTTTGTGATGACTCAAGATTGTTAAATGTCAAATCCTAAATCAACGTAAATATACCGTAACCTAGGCTAATCAAAAATCTGCTTTTGCCACATCGCGCATGAGAAACGCTGTGGCAGTTTCAAAAACAACAATGTCTCCCCATAATGACAAATACTTTCACGATTAATTACTAAACAATAAAAAAAACACCATTACTACCAATAACCTTCCTAGGCCTCTTTACATCTGAAATGGGCCTGTCACTGCGATGTTCAAGCCCTATACTCCGATTTATTCAGCTAAGATGGTTCTTGTCTACCAAATGCGTTATCCTGGTAGGTGACAGACAGGGTTCAAAGCTCTTTCTTTATGGTATCACAACCAATGAAAACCAGCGTCTTGGCATATGAATGAAAGTGTCATATACTTAATATACATGTAGATTAATATGTAGAAGATCAAGTCAAGAAGACATTTTATTGTTATCGTATTCCACTCTCAGTTTCAAGCAATAATGTGCAATAATGGGTTTTAAATGGAAATAAATTTTACTTCGACAGCTGAGAACAATATATCTTGTATTGGACTCACCACACTGACCTTTACAATGCAATGAACAAGGAGGGCTCTAATTGGTCATCTTGCTTCTGTCCACACCTTCCATGTTCACTATTCTGTTAACTATACTATCTGCTCAGGTTGACCTATTTCAACATGGCTGAAACCTTCCCTCCACTAGCCCAGCCCCGCCCATATGCCCACTCTCCCTCTGATAGAAAAGTATCTCCATCTCAGGCTTCAAATATTTGCAGGCAACTAGCCTTTAGCAAATTCCTTGACTGTCACTGAGTTTACTGGGTGTGGCAGCGCTCTGCTCCAACAGCCAGTGCAATATATCCGTAAACGGTGTTCACAGCTCTAATGTCTGCTGGTTGGCCTCCCAAATGTCACAAGCCATAGAGCAAATGCTTGCAAGGGAGTAACCCCAAAAAAAGAGGAAGATCTAGAATATCTATCTCTTCAGATGCGCACAATATGGCGTGTGTATGTGTATGTGTGCGTTTGCCGCGCGATTGCTTGTGCATTTGTTGATCGTATGGGAATTTCTTTCTGGTATTTAAGCAACCACCTCTCCTTCAGGCTAAATTGGAGTCGGCTAACCCTTGCAGACCTAATTCACCCTGACAGCTTAGTCTTCCCAAACCGTCTGTCTGAACACAGCCCAGACAAGGTTGGCAATCAATGCAAACCAACTTTCTGCAACCAGGGTTACCTTGCGTGTAAACCAGACCAATCAGGTCTTGTTCAATCATCTCTCCGTTTAACTGATCCATTCATGAATAAATGCCATAGCATTTGTGATTAATTGGATCTTTTGAGTTGACTGAACGCTGCAGCTATTGATGCTATCATTAAGCATTTCCTCTCAAACAATAAGAATCTAGTTGACAATCGGAGCAAGAAACAGACTGTGTGGGGGTGTGCGACCCATTTGCTGTCAAAGTATGACAGAAGCCTTAGTGACCCACGTTCAAATGAAACCTCACAGGCGGCATAATTGTGAAACTAGTTCTTATCAGCTGAAGATGCAA
>OOFG01032041.1:1765-13936 GCA_900323295.1 Molva molva
AGGAGTGGCGGGGGGGGGGGCCCCCCCCCCCCTCTCCCCCCTGCCTCTCCCCCCCCTGGTTCTCCTCCGCCTTCAGCAGGGAGAGGAAGTCCACCGAGCCCTGTAGCTCGCTGTACGTCCCCCGCGCCACCATGCTGCCCTGAGGGGAGAGGGAGAGGGGGAGGGAGAGGGAGAGAGAGAAAAGGAGAGGGAGAGGGAGAGGGAGAGGGAGAGGGGGAGAGGGAGAGAGAGAAAAGGAGAGGGAGAGGGAGAGAGAGAGAGCATATATACTGTACATAAATATTTATACAAGGATGCAGGAACACATACACATACACACAAGCAAGCATGCAAGAAGAATGAACACGAACAGATTCCAGACCGACACACACACACACAATCTCACAACTATGCAAACACCCACACTCACATAAATAACCCAGATACAGCAACATATACACACACACAAGCACGCAAAAAACACATGAAAACCTACACGCACTTACACACACACAAATCCAAGAGTGCACACACACTCATACATCCAAACATAAACCCACAAACCAGCACAGGCACACACCTCCTTCAGCACCACGATGTGATGGGCTGCCTTCAGGTACTGCAGCTGGTGGGTGACCAGGATGCGTGGCTTCTTCCTCAACAGGCCACAGATACACCTGAGAGAACAGACCCCTGCTGTCACACAACACACCTGGGACAGGTGTAGGACATACAGGCCTACACGGTCACACTCCGTTTCTCTCTGCACATCAGTCTGGCCTGCAGCCCGTCGAAAGCCTCTTTGAAAACATTTTAAATGCTAGGACCAATCAGCACTAGGGGGAGGGAGTTTTCGTTCCTGACGAAGCAATGGCGGCGTCCGAGGAAAGTAGCAAAAATAGCATAGAGACAGACAAATCAAATCAGTTTTATATGAAATAGACACAAAATTGTGCAGAGGGCTTTTCTCAGAGATGTTTTTGCTTTACTACCAACCAGATTCGGGAAGAGAGCAAGCGCATCCCTTAGTTATTGCATCTGATGGAGGAGTGGCTATTACATCTGATGGAGGAGTGGCTATTACATCTGATGGAGGAGTGGCTATTACATCTGATGGAGGAGTGGCTATTACATCTGATGGAGGAGTGGCTATTACATCTGATGGAGGAGTGGCTATTACATCTGATGGAGGAGTGGCTATTACATCTGATGGAGGAGTGGCTATTACATCTGATGGAGGAGTGGCTATTACATCTGATGGCTGGAGTCTTTTGAACAACGTGAGGCCGCGCCCATATGTGGTAACCAATGGCTGCCCAGCCAGACTGATGTTCAGCGGAATTACAAACTTGAATATTGAATGTCTCACAAGGCTTCTCTACCACATGAGATCTTCAGCGATGATCGCCCACTTACTCCTCGAAAAGATGTCTGCCCACCTCCGCATCCACGGCGCTGAGCGGGTCGTCCAGCAGGTAGACATCAGCGTCCTGGTACACCGCTCTGGGAGAGATCACATCAAACTACCGCTCTGGGAGAGACCACATCAAACTACCGCTCTGGGGAGACCATGTCAAATACCACTCTGGGGAGACCATGTCAAATACCGCTCTGGGGGAGACCATGTCAAACTACCGCTCTGGGGGAGACCACGTCAAACTACCGCTCTGGGGGAGACCACGTCGAACTACCGCTCTGGGGGAGACCACGTCAAACTACCGCTCTGGGGGAGACCACATCAAACTACGAGACCACGTCAACCTACCGCTCTGGGGGAGACCACGTCAAACTACCGCTCTGGGAGAGACCACGTCAAACTACCACTCTGGGAGAGACCACGTCAAACTACCGCTCTGGGGGAGACCACGTCAAACTACCGCTCTGGGGGAGACCACGTCAAACTACCACTCTGGGAGAGACCACGTCAAACTACCGCTCTGGGGGAGACCACATCAAACTACGAGACCACGTCAACCTACCGCTCTGGGGGAGACCACGTCAAACTACCGCTCTGGGAGAGACCACGTCAAACTACCGCTCTGGGGGAGACCACGTCAAACTACCGCTCTGGGAGAGACCACGTCAAACTACCGCTCTGGGAGAGACCACGCCAAACTACCGCTCTGGGGGAGACCACGTCAAACTACCACTCTGGGAGAGACCACGTCAAACTACCGCTCTGGGGGAGACCACGTCAAACTACCGCTCTGGGAGAGACCACGTCAAACTACCGCTCTGGGAGAGACCACGTCAAACTACCGCTCCGGGAGAGACCACGTCAAGCTACCGCTCCGAGGGAGACCACGTCAAACTACCGCTCTGGGAGAGACCACGTCAAGCTAGCATAGAACACACTGGGGCCCGGGCTGGGAGGGGTCCTATGAGGGTTTAGTGAGAGCCAACTAAAGCCGGTTCCCAGCCGTGGACTTTAAACGGACCACTAGTAATCCTTCTGCAGACCAACTTATGTCACAAAGGGCCACTGTTTACAGGGAATCATCATTTGAACGCATAAGAAGCAATCATTCCATATCTAACAAACAATATCGTGAATTTATTTCATTTTCTATTCTATTATCGTCGTTTTTTTTCGTTTTTTTTAAATCGATATTTCAAAACATGTATTTATCATACATTTCTTCAATCATCTATATAATTATTTGTATTATTGTCAATTGATCTATATAAAAAAATGTATTATACATTTATTTTGTTATTTTTTTCAATCATCTGTATAATGTTTCTCTATGTTTGTGAACTGATCTGTCCTCAAGTGTCTTCACCCACCTGGCCAAGTTGATGCGAGCCTTCTGCCCCCCGCTGAGGTTGGCCCCCCGGTCCCCGATCAGAGCCATGTCCCCATCGGGCAGGAGGGCCATGTCCTGCACACACAAGGTCCTGGTTACCATGGGAACCATGGTGGAAAAGAACACGGCGGGCGAATTTTGGTAGATATTTGTAGCCCGACCCAAAGAATAAAATAGCGAAGCGCACAGAGTTTAAATGTGGACCACATGAGTCTAATTTGGATGCCGGAATTCAAAAACATTGTCTTTGCGTCTACGGGACAAAAGCTGCAAATTGCCGTGAAACATGTTCTGCCGCCGTGTTTCTGTTGTTGGATTCCTGTGCATTTAAAACACCACAGCGTTTTTGGCGGTTCGGTGAGAAACTTGTAGGCTACATGGAAGCTCTGCCCTAACCGAGTCAGACTCCATCGCTGAGTGGATCTGAAAGCCTCTGACTTCCACAGCAGGAAGATCCACAGTCCACAGCAATCCTACGTGATATTGTTTTGCTTTTTGCATAATTAAGACAACACTGTAGAAATGAAAAGGATAAAGACTAAAGAGTTGATAGAAACACGACCATCTCCGCCGCCTCCAACTCAAGCAGGGAAAGACACACCCTATGAATTTACTTTTTGTCTTCTATTTTTATTTTGAAACATTCGAATTTCCGTTCGGAAAACCTAACAATCATCCGAAGCTTGAAATGATGTATTCGCCGTCTCCATGGAGACGCCACTAGTCTTAACTAACAGAACGTTCAGCGAGCAAACAGAAATCGACTTGGATCAAAACACGTTTGTCTGCAAAGGACTGCTTTGGTCTCGGCCAGCAGAAACCAAACCAGCGTCCCTGCCTGCTTTAGAGCGCAGTGGACATGGGCTACATAGCCTGGGATTACTCTGGAAGTCCCCTCACCTTCTTCAGTGCACAGGCCTGCAGCACCCTCTCGTATTTCTGTGGGTGAAGGGCTTTGCCGAAGAGGATGTTGCTCCGGATCGTCCCGGGGAAGATCCACGACTGCTGGGAGGCGTAGGTCAGCTGACCTTTGACCTTTATGACCCCACTCTCCTGGCTCAGCTCTCCCAAGATGGCCCCGAGCAGAGAGGACTGAGTGTTCCCAGCGGGAAGCAGGCACGCACACACACACGCGCACACACACACACACTGTGATGATTACCATATCACAACTGTTTTTATTAACTTTTTCTTTCCATTAATCTCAGATGTCCTTGAGACACATTGTGTTGTGTAGGGGAACAAAGACATCACAAATTCATGGTTAATGGAATCCTTTTTTATCCTCTAGCAGTGTTCCGCAGTGCAGAACTATGGAAACCAAACTCAATAAAAGTGTGATCATCGTTAATTACCATTGTATATCCCTCTATGTCATGACCTAGATGTAGAATAAGTGCACACACATGTTGTCAAAGACAGGGTGATGATAAAGCAAGATTACATAGGATTAGGAGCTTAAATAGGGTCCTTTAATGCAGCACGCTACACTATAGTCTGACCTTCCCAGAGCCAACAGGTCCGACCACAGCCAGCAGCTCCCCAGACCTCACAGTGAAGGACAGCTTCTGCAGAGTCGGAGAGTCCAGAGTCTGGGAAAGACCAAAACCAAAAGAGCATTATGCGACTTTCCACAAGTTACATATTCTCGGAAGCTTTGACTATTTTAAAGAAAAGATAAAGCAGAATAAAATATCTTAACCTTATCCCAGTAGCATTTCAAGTCCTGGATCTGCACCATACAGTCCTTTGTGTCGGTCTCTGGAAGCCCAGCTGGTTGAGGAACCACTTCCTCCAGCAGGAGGAAATTCTAGGGACGACCGAGAACACTCTGCTCTCACAGATTCCATACAATGTTGTTGATTTCTATTTAGTCACTTAGCAGACGCTTTTGTCCAGAGAGACTTGAGGTGATTTCAGATAGAGGTTATTGCTGTCTCATGCTCAAGGATACCGACAGGTAGGCTGCGGACATTGGGGATCAAACCCAGTACCTTTCCTCTGGGAGAACACAGTGCAGCAGTGGGACGGGAGATAGAGCGGGTTGTGGGTTCGATCCCTGGCTCCTCCTAGCTGAGTGTTGAGGTGTCCCTGAGCAAGACACCTAACCCTAACTGCTCCCGACGAGCTGGCTGTTGCTTTGCATGGCTGACCCCGCCGTCGGTGTGTGAATGGGTGAATGTGTATATGAATGGGTGAATGTGAGGCACTAAATGTCAAACGCTTTGAGTGGCCACAGGTCAAATCGCTATATTAATGCAGTCTATTTACCATTTAGAACACCCTAGCCACTACTGCAACCAATCCAGCCCAGACGTGATACAGCGTACATATGATGCCCTGTATATTTATATATTTACCCTGATCCTCTGGATGCTGATCAGAGACTCTGACACTTTCTCTATGGCCGAGGGAAAGAAGAGAGTGATGGTGAGCCTGACCGATCCGTACAGCGACAACACCACAAACACCGTGCTGGCGGACATCTTGTTTCCCGCCAGAACGTAGGCACCGAGAGCAATGAACACGATGACCTTGTTGGCCACGAAGAAGGACGCCATGTTGAGGGCGCGCAGGTAGGAACTCTTCATGATCCTGGAACACTCCTTCCTGCGCGGCAGTAGACATTTTGGGAAAATACACTTTTACCAATATTTCCCAGGGAAGAATAAAGATAGATTGATTTGTACTAGACCAGTGGTGGGATAAATTAGCCTTGAGAAAAGATTAACCCAACCAGTCTTCTATATCTAAAGCGCTATGATTGCTCCAATAACTGATTTAATAACTGCTTTTGGTTTAATCAGTAATAGAAGGTCACACACAGACGAGTTCCAGCTGCCATGCATTATTTGCAGACTCGCAGAACACGTTTGTGGTGAGTGTATCATGTGTGCCATAGACACACATCATGGTGTGGGCGGAGTCTCACAGTTATGATGATAATATACCTTATGCTAGGAGAACAATCAGAGTGTAGTTGTAATAGAAATTCACACTTTCTTCTGCATAGAAAAGCAGTACCTGGCTTCTACAATTCATAAACTGATCATAAAATGCGTCAGCATATATGGATACAGAACATGTATCAATATAGATCTATAGAGTAGGATTACTGACCATACCTCCTAACCTCGTTCACCAGCTCAGAAAACAGCTTCTCCCATCCGTACATCTTTATAATACGAATTCCAGAGACCACCTCGCTCATCATGCGTATCCGGTCATCTGTAAGGGTCGCTGTTTGGCCCCTGAAACAACGACGGTAAAGATAGACGGAGCACAACCGTCCCAAATGCAGATCTTAGTTTCTACAGCTGTCAGCAGATCTTTACTATCCAAAGTCTATTGGAGGGCTGATGTACCTCAGGGTGGAAAACAGGCGTCCAAACACAGTCTGTACCGGGATAAGGACCACCAGGACGGTCATGCCTGCGAGGGTGGCCGGGCCGATCAGGTACAGCAGCAGCAGCATCGCGGCTACGGCTTGCAGGGGCCCAAGCCACAGGAAGTGCAGGTATAAGGTCACCTGTAAGCACCCAGGGAAAGTGCAGTGAGCAAATACAATCGTCTCATTGCAGTTGAGTGACGAAAATGTAATATATATGTAATATACCTGCTGGAGTGTGACTTGTATTTTATGATTCATTTTCTCATGCTTATTAGCTATTACATTTTTTTATTATATATATTTCAATGTGAATGTTTAACTTTATCTTGCCCTGTAATCAGGGCACACTTGAAAATGGAAATGTCACTTCCCAATGTGTCTTGACCCTGAAGAGGTTAGGATTGATTGATTGATATTCATAAACACTTTAGATTATACCTCATCAAATTTGTTGACGTCGTTGGATAAAAGGTTCACAATTTGTCCCGTGGTCGTTTTGGCCAAGGCTGTGCTGTTGAGACGGAGCGCCTAAAGAGAGCAAAAATATATACATTCACATCCAATTCAACTTTACAACTAAACATACTCACATCCAATTCAACTTTACAACTAAACATACTCACATCCACTTCAACTTTACAACTAAACATACTCACATCCAATTCAACTTTACAACTAAAAACCTTCACATCCAATTCAACTTTACAACTAAAATGACATGCAATAAAGCTTCACCACTAAAAATATTAACATCCCATTAAGCTTCACCACTAAAAATACTCGTAAAATCTCTCTGATACCACCACCCGATACCACTTTACACAACGTGATGTAACGTTAAAGAGCCAGTGAACCCAAAACCGTTTTTTGTCATGCAAGAAATAGTTGACCTTCGATTAAATCACCCTAGAAATGATCCTTCATGTCCCCGAAACAAATTCACACACCTGTGATTGAAAGCCAGGATGGATTCCCCGAAACCAATAAGGGAAGAGAAGCCTTGATTGGTCAGAAATACGCCGGGAGTTGTCTACAATCAAAATGGTCTCATACAGAGTCAGGCGCCGTCCACTCGAAACAGATATTCTCAGAGAGCATTTCCCCCTCTAAGAGCTGACGGTGGGCTAGGCCATTTCTTACAAATCCCACTCCGATAACAGCTCTTCACCCGGACCTGCAGGCCTTCGATGGATGATGATAATAACGTAGGAGAAAGAGCTGAAACGGACGGCGGCCCACAGGTCTTAACAAGGCTCTCACCTTCCGATAGATCATGTGACACACAGAGATGCGGATCTGCATGCCGACTCTCTGGACGTGGTAGAAGTAGAGGTGGTGGAGCAGCGTCATGGCGACCGTGGAGCAGCACACGGTGGCCGCGTAGCCGTAGGCCTCCGACAGCGACGCCGCTTTGTTGTGATGGTAACTCTCAAAGTACAGGATCAGCTTCCCCAGCAGCACAGGCTGAACCACCTTGATGGTTTCCTTCGTGGAGGATGGGAGAAAGGCCCAGACAGACAGACAGACAGGCAGACAGGCAGACAGACACAGGCAGACAGGCAGACAGACAGACAGATAGACAGACAGATAGATAGATAGATAGATAGAGTTGGCAGACAGACAGGCAGGCAGGCAGGCAGACAGACAGATAGACAGATAGATAGATAGAGTTGGCAGACCGACAGACAGACAGACAGACAGACAGACAGACAGATAGATTGATAGAGTTGGCAGACCGACCGACAGACAGACAGACAGACAGACAGACAGAGTTGGCAGACAGACAGATAGACAGAAATAAAGATAGATAACAGAGATAGATGACACTTTCCCTGGTGGGAAATTCAAGAAAATACTAAATACAGATAAAATCAGTATGTACAATAATGTACTATAAAATATTAATTAGAACGCATAATGGCAGTGATAACGTTCACAGCAAAAACAGAGTATATGAAACTGACATATTTCAAACACAACTGCACTGGTTGGCTATATGTGGTTTTGGGATCCATTTGGCACGACTTTATACCTCCAGGAAGATGAATATCCCAATGAGCATGTAGGACTTCCAGTAACACTGGATGAGAACTTTTGTGAGATTTGGAGGCCGTAGATCTTCCTTGGCACGCAGAACCTCCTTATCCCAATACCTTTGAAAAGCAGTTTGTAAAAACAAGGAAACATGCTAATCACACTTTTTGTGTTAGCATGCATATGCTTTTCATGCACTGTTTGTACCTGCTATACTGCAAATAATACACTACCTCAAAAATAAAATGAGGCTCTGGTTGTGATTTTGTAATGACCGCACTATTTTTATGTTGATCTAACCAACATTTTTGGAAGATCTGGGGATGGCTTATTTCTATTTTGAGAATTCATTAGTAATTTACATTATAATTACATAATGGATGGTAATTAGCAATAAAAAGCAGGTTTTTAAACAATGAAATGAAACATCCGTACCGCTGCAGGGTTTCCCCGAGTCTTTCCGAGCCGTCTTCCGGTAGAACATGGTACATATCATCCTCCTCCAACCTCCTCTTGTAGCCCGCTCTTAACAGCGGGCTCAGCCAACTAAACATGAGAAAAACACACCGTTTCTTGTTCAGTCATTGTAAGAACTTAGACGACCGCACAGCCATTTCTTCCAGAGGGCGGAGTTGTTTTCATGACAACAAAAAGGACAACAGTCGAATCTGTTGACAACAAGCACAAATTGCATAACGTTAATACAAACTGCAACAATATACGTATTGATAATTATATTTTGATCAAACTTCTTTCATTTGGATTTCAGTGTTATTGGTAAAAGGCATATAGGTTATTCATACGTTGTAGTGAAGATTGAACGCATTGTTATTGCAAAGTTGCTGACACAGACTCAATGAAAGTTTCCTGACTGTCCTCCGCAGTCTTGTACCTTCATGGTTATTTAAAGCTACCCTCTACACTACGGCGACCTTTCCTCCAGGAAGGGCCACTGGACTGGGGTTGAACGTCAGAACCTGCTGTCACCAAACGCAGGCTCGCTTTCTTACCAGAAGAAAATCTTGGAGAAAAGATTAGCAGAAGCTGACGGATTATCCCTCCTCCCATGGTCCTGCAGCTGCTCCTCCATGCTCTGAAAACGAAAGCAGCGACCGGGAGGGAGAGGGATATCAGCACACACCCGGAAGACAACGACACGTTTCCGTTAACGACCGCTTCATAGTAACAACATGCCCGACCGACTCTCACAAGTGCGTGTGAAAGTTGCAAGGCAGTACAGTGTAGTACTCTCGGTTGTTTTAACACTTTCCACCTGTCGGCTTCCAAGTCCCGCCCTCAGCCAGCGCATTGGTTGATGGACCTGTCCATCACTTGGTCAACGGCTTTTCTGTTTCTTTTACATATTTCGTTATTTTTTTTGTAGTGTGCTTCACAAATTTTTCTTTTAATTCGATTGTATTGGATTTGTGTTGGTTTTTCAATTCAATTTAATTCATTTATCAATTTAAATCATTTTACAGGCAAAGTGGATATGGTAATGAGTCCCGCCTGCTATATATAAAGTTGCCGTATAAATTTTTTCCTCCTTTCTAAATAAGGATTTTTTTCCCCCAATTGTATTATTTTAATATTTTTTTGATTGATTGACAAAATAAGTTAAGATAAGATATGGGATGAACTGTATTAATGCCGGATGGAACTTTGTGAAAATGTAGGTCTATGGCGTGCTATGAAAAGAAACATGTCATAGAACAACATTGTTACGGTTAACCGTAATGTCATATTCAGTCAAGATGGGGAATGGATGAACCAGTACTTGAACTTTGTTACTATGCCTCTTCTCTCTAAGATTAGTGATTACCTCACTATTATTTTCGTGTTAATATCATACTAGGCCTTCCTTCCTGCCCAAAAACGACACACACAACACAAAGTGAGACACAAAATACCCATCCCAGAAGCTGCTTGCTCAAATCGAATAACTAATCCTGCGCCCAGGTGTCAGTAACTACAGCCCCCTAGGCAGCCTGGTGCCTCACTTAGCAGTGAACAGAACAAGGCGAGATTTCCTCCGTGTAAATCATCTCAGGCCAAACACATGTTGTAACAGCCACGGTGTAATTTACACGCCTGGTGCACATTTTATCCGTCTTTATTTTCTGTCCACACTGCAGGGGGTATAGACTGCACACACGCACGTGCGGATCTATATCTGGAAGCCACTAAATGTCAGGGGTGCAGATCTTGGCTTTCCTGGGTGGCCTGGTAGGTCTGGGGGCTACCATCGGCGCCACCGTTTCCAATGAGTGGAGGGCCACCAGCCGGGCGTCGTCCGTCATCACGGCCACCTGGGTGCTCCAGGGACTGTGGAACAACTGTGCCGGGAACGCCATCGGAGCACTGCACTGCAGGCCCCATCACACCCTTCTGAAGCTGGAAGGTAGGACTATAGGGGGCTTGTTTGTGGCCTGGAGGAACATGGTCTTCTCCTTGAGTGGTTATTGGTCCGAGATCATGAGGATCTGTTGGGTGGTCATTGCTATATTGTAAGTGTTGGAGAATTTAAATTTGATTCTTTGGAAGATTCACAATTATGTTGTTTTTTTTAATGCTGTTGTAGTTCACAATGTTATTACATTACCAGCCTTTTATTATTGTGTTTTTATGTTTTTTATACTGTCTGCAAACAATATATAAGCATGCAGTGTTATAACATCCTATGGCCTCTGGTGATGTTTAATAATTATTTTAAAATGGCTTTTCAGAAGTCCAGTGGCATTTCTTTTTCACATTTATACATATGGCTTACAAACAGAAATATCTTATAATACTGCAAGCACTAGATCTACTAATAAATATGCATTGCATCCAAATTCGAGATCCTTTTAGTTGCATAATTCTCTTAGAGCTGAAAATATTCTGATTACTATTTAGTTTTGAATGACTAAAACCAGAAGATTGGTTTGTTTAGGGTTTATTTAGGTTATTATATTACATCAAAAATAAGACATTGGATCATATCAATGATTCATGTTAAAGCTGATGGTTCACTGTAGTAAATGTATAATTATGTTGAATCATTGTGTTTTATTAAACTGAGACTTGAGCTGGAACACATTTTTGGTATTTGAGTAATCAAATTCCAACTGTAAAATGTACACACTATGTCATTGCATTAAAATTCCCATAATGCAACATGAATATGGTGATCATAGAATGTACAAAACTTTAAGGAAAGGTTCGCACTCTCTCAATCCAATGTGAGAAACAAAACGAGCCCAGAGGACCGGAAATTAATTATTAATGTGATGTTTAATCTATTAAGTCTGACAAAATGTCAAAATTGAGGTCCCTATATGAGGTCGAGTGCTCAGTGCTCACAACGTAGTTTATAGTGAATGAGTGAAATAGTGATTTTAGACACAGCTTAATATTCCTAACAATCGACAGTGCCTTAGTATTATGTTCAACAACAGTTTATATTTGATGAAAGTGTAACTATGACTTTCATACAGTATTATAATCTCAATTAGTAATTCTAATTATTGTAAGTATTTCACATTTCATGTATACCATAGATGCTGTATGATTCAATCAGAAATGTGTCATATCTACCTTGATTTGATCGTAGCCACAAGCAACCACAAGATGGTGCTCTTCCTGAGTTTACATAAATATAAAACATTTAATGATTAATTACGTTTTTTTACGTGTAAATTTTGGTATGTAGCACGTTAGCCTCTAATCAATGTGTTCCATTATATTTTATTTGATGTTGAACACTGTGTTGAGGCGTTTCATCTCGTTGCTCACCACTGGCTACAGCTTGGATCCCTGTGGGGCCGGAACAACAGGCCGTTGTGTGGGAGATGTGGTTAATATATCACCACTGCCATGCCTCTTTAGTTCCGTAACAAAGGTTCCACATAATGTAAGGTTGACCCCTCATTAAAAACCTATTCATGCTGTTGTTCATTCATAATGTTTACTTCACAAAAA
>OOFG01032307.1:2601-16331 GCA_900323295.1 Molva molva
CTGTGCCACCACATGGTTATGTTGAATATTTTTCTGACTTTCCTTGCTGCTGGTTGTAAACCATTTGCTAGAGTTCAGGGTGAACAACACAGCTTAACATCACCGTTGAAATGGCCGGGGGAACAAAAACGGGCAGGTGAAGAGAATATCTGCCGTACCAAATTGCATACCAACAACTATGTTTTTCATGTCTGTATAGCCTACATTTGCATTTGACAAAAATACTGAAATGAGATATAGAAATAGAACTAGCAAAATGTCTGTGTGGATGCAGTGCATTGCTATCATGTGTAAAACACTGATTATGACTATAGTGGTATAATGTTTACAGACGTTACAGGATGCATACTCAGTCTTAGACACAGTGTCATCACCTCAGAAAAGGTTGCCTGCATGGCACCTAAGTGTTCATTATCCAAGCGAAAATCTGTGGTTTTGTTAATTGGGAGACACGCAGCTCCATGAGAACCGGAGATAAACAACGTCAATAGGTGATCGATGACGAGAGACGGATCGTAGTTTAATCTGACCGTAGAGTCGTAGTTAAATTTGAGTGTATTTGTGAGTGTTGCATGAGATTTATGGAGAAGGATGTTGCTTGACTGAACAGGGTCATGTCATGTCAAGATGAATATGCATGGCAATCCACATTACATTCAGTCATTTTGATTCACCTAGATCATCATTTATCATTATTTAACTTTTTGCACGGTTTCTTTAAAGAAGATGGATGACAGAAGCTACAGAATCAATTACTTGCTGCAAGGTTAGCAATCTAACACCATTACGTATCTTACAAACACATAAAATACTGACTTGCCAGTGAACACACTGAACAAATCTGCTTATGAATCAATTGATTGGACATAAGGTGTCTCCCATATATATATGTATATATATATATATGGGTATGTGTGTATGTGCATGCATTAAATATTACATTATTAGTACATGACATATTATATTATGCATTTTGCATCTTTAAAGCAGGATCCTTCAGTAACAGCTATTATCCATGAGGATCCTTTAGGAATGATGAAGTGGGACATGAAATACACAGGACTGATGGAAGGGCCTGGAATAGGATTGGCGGGGTCGAGTGAAACTCTTCCTCCTTCTCTTCCTTTAGGAGACTCTAGAAGACACTTCAAGAAGACTAGAAGACTTTGATCACCACAAGCTTAGTTACCGTTACTGAAGGTTAATGCCAAGAGAGGGGTGTCACAGTATCCTATAGTCTTCTTAACCTTTCTGTCTTCTTTCTTTTACACTCAATTTGTTCTTGTTCTCTCTATCATCACCCTGACTCTTTTTCCCAGGAAGTGTGTGTCCACAAATACTCTGTATGTGGAAGGCGTCGCCAGATGAACTTGCATGTTAATTGCATGTTGAATGGTCCCTGTTGAATGTATGTGTGTGTGTGTGTGTGTGTGTGTGTGTGTGCATGCTTGTGTATGTGCATGTGCACACTCTACAATGTATCCAGGCAGATGACTATGGTGATCAGCTACGTTGCCTAGGCAACCAAACAGTCCCACTTTCATTTTCACTTTGTCATCTTGAAGTCGTGGGGAACAACAATGGACTGCAATGGACAAATTCTTAATGTAGGAGCAGAAATGCAAGGCTCAGTCTAGCAGGGAAACACGAGAAGAAGTCCGGTGATTCAGCTGATGAGGCTGAATTAGCTTTCAGAAACTGTTCATCCTTCACTTGACCTTGTGACCCCTGGGGGAAACAAAGTCCTAATGAGGGAATAGAAAACAAGATGGAGCCTGGACGGATAGTTGTTAAAGTGACCATCTCTCTTAATTTCCCAGCCGCAACCCGGCAGAAACACACTCTAGTCTAGCCATGGCGATCTAAGGGTCCGATGACATCACCGGCTTGGCGGCACACCAAAAGAGCACCAGGTACGGCTGAACTTCTCAAGACCCACAAGATGGAGGAAGGAATGACAGCGACGAAGGGGAAGAAGTAATGATTAAAGAAGTCAGGTCAGGGACTGAAAAAAGAGGAAAAGCATTGAGAGAATTAAGAACAAAATGACGAATACAAGATAGGGTGATGATAAATAAAGAACAAGGGTTAAACCTTGGCTTTGGTTTTAGACAGAGTAGGGTTGTTAAAGAGACAGGGAGAAAGAGGACGGAGAGAAGGGGAGTGGAAGAGCAAGACACAGGAGGAGATGAACTGAAGAGGTGCGTGAAAGAAAGATAAGGAGAAGAGGAATAGAACGAACATTGAGAGGAGAAAGTATGAAATTGTATCAGGAATATTTAGGGACAAACAGATAAGGAGACACAGAGAGAGCGGGGGATGTTTGCTAAGCCCAGTTTCTTCACTAAGACTCTGGAACGCTGCCCAGAGAGAGAGGAGAGCACAGACTAGAGAGAGAGAGAGAGAGAGGAGGAGAGGAAATGCAGGGATAGGGAAGCTGGATTGTCATGGTTACTACTGGCATGTGATGTCATGTGTGTGAATGTCATGTGTGTGTGGTGACACACGCTTGCACATTGCATCCGTGTATGTGTGTGTGTTGGTGTTCGTGTGTGTGTCATGCATGCCGAACCAGGCATGTCCTAAACTGACCTATGGGTGGGAGGCAGTGAGAGCATCACAGGGTGACACATGCACCACTATTCACCGCTACGAGGCAGGGTCTCCTGTCAGCCCACCCAACTGAAGAACATTCGCTGCAAGTGGGAATCAAACCCGGGGTTCTTCCGGCAAAAGCTGTTTTTTCATTGTAATTGATTGAATTATATCATAATTTAATCTCAAGAAACTCATACGGTAACTCATACACGAAATTTCGAAAATAATGTGTGTCTGTCGCAGGATCACCGTCTGTACAGTAGCCTTAAATGAATGTGATGAGGTTAGTATTAAAAAGGATGCTTGATGGGGTGTGCAGGAGTTCGTAGTCCTGCAACAGCTGCCCTCATATGGCTGGGCTGAGTCTAAGACGGCTCCCATCAGCTCCTATTGTCATGCAAAAGCCCTGGAAGTGATGTGTGCAAGCGCCTGCGCTGTTGGAGATGTGCTCTCAACTACACTGAGCTCCCGTCTGTGCCTTTCTCTCCTCTTGATCCTCATTGTCCTCTTTTGTCAGCATTATCCTACCTTAAGTCACTCACACACTCAGAAGAACACACACACAAACACACACACATAAACGCAGAGACAAACGCGTACGCACACACAAACGCAGACACACACGCATACACGCTCGCACACACGGACATGCACACAATTCAGTTGTCAATGTCAAAAGCTTGCCTAGATTTTAGTATTGCCTCACTTTTTTTTTCTTCTGTGACACACTTCCTAACTACACAGATACACACACAGACACACACACACATTGGGTCTCTCTTTCCAGAGAATCCCACCCGGATGTGATCTTGTCTGCTCCCTGTGGACCAGACAGACAATTAATCTTCCTTCCTCTCTCCTGTCATCCACCTTTCAAATCCTCCCTCTCTCAAATCCTCCCTTCATCTGCCATCCCTCCTTCTCTCTGACTCTCTTTCCTACTGTCTTGTTCCCCAACTTTTTAAATCTAGTCTTTGTTCTGCTCTTACTTCCTATAAATGTCTCTGTATGTCTGTATTTCAGCCTGTCTGCCTGTCTATCTGTCTATCTTTATGCCTGTCTGTCTGTCTGTCTGTCAGCATTGAAAATTAATATTTAATGAATGGATGGAAGACAGTCCCCCCTCCCTATAATTGCAATATATAACCGCTGTGCTGTGATGGAATACATTTACATACATACATTCATTAAAGCAAGTATACAAAGTCTAATTGTATAATTGTCTAATAAGACTTGGATAACATAATAACCCCATAATCCAGATAAAACCATTTATACCACCAAAGCATTGAATTTAATCTTACATTTGATGGGAGTTCTTCTATTGTGTTTTTATCTTGTACAATACAATACAATATTAAAACAAAAGATTGTTAGCTGCGAAAACCACAACTAAATAACAAATATTATAATATTGAATATTATTAATAATTATAACAAGTGCAAATATTTAACATCCCTGTTAAAACCTGATTTTCTGCTTTATTGACCCAATTGGAAGCATAATCTATAATGGGAAAAAAAATAAATTCAGACAAATATTGTGTCTTTGCTGCTCATTAAAGGGAGTGCATCACATTGCTACACAGTATTGACCAATACTGTTTCTGTTTGTTTATGTGCGAGATTGCGCCATTGGTGTATTTAGTGAAAAAGTACCTTGGGTCAATTCCTTATTGACTCAGGCTGTGTATGGTAGGACTGTATGAAATAAAGGGCTTGCAACAGCTGATTTAGTTAAGAAGGTTTCTTGTACAGATTAGAAAAGAGATGATATGGTTAATGGCATGTTCCTTTCCTTGTTTTGTATTACATCTTATATCAGTCTTGGGAATTAAATACCATTCTAAAAAGATTGACACAGGTGGAAAGCCAGACAGACTGTCTTTATATCACATTATGGGCTGTTAAGCTACTTGTGTTGTTGTTAAAAACTATGAAATAAAAAAAAAAATTTTGGGCTTTCTAAAATCTAAATTAGCTAAAACAGCTATGAATGAGCTGATGCCACTTCTTACAAATCGAATAATAGCTCTTAAAACTTCAGACAGCGCAGTGAAACGCAGTCTGCCAAACATAATATTTTTTTAGTAGTGACAGGAATAAAAAAATCTGTAGGAGGTAACCTTTATCCGTGAACGACCTCAAAGATATCCGAGTGGACAGTGGAGGCCTTTGAATACATATTCAATATTAAAAAAAAAGATTTCTTCAGATCCCGATAAAACCAACCATTGATTCAGACCCACCAAGGAGGGCTCAGTAAGGTATTGAATACACATGTCAAGAACAACAGACTCCACACGACAACACACAACAGAGTAATAACAATCACAATCTCCAAAACAGGTGTTGAAGTGGGGGCTCTTTGTGAGATATTCTGTCTCTGACAACAGACGATAATTTTGTGTTACGCGTGCAGACAGGTGTGCAAAAACACAGCAAGCAGCCAACGGAGAGAATTAGCGGTGAGAGGAGCGATTAAGAGGTGTCACGCAGTATCCTCATCTGCATAAAGTAATGGGTTGGAAACGGTTACAAATGCCAAGCAGTAAACTTCTGTACAACCGAGGAGAAAGTTGTGGCAATATTAGTTGTGTGGCTCAATGTTACATATTGGCTAAATGCAACCAAAAGAAAAAACGAATAACTGAAAACGTTTATATGATCACAAACCAAAATTGTCTGCAGTATGAAGATGCAGTGTAACGCTTGGATCACAGAGAATGTTTTTTATGTCCTCAAACACACGGATCTCTCATTGTTTTTGAGTTGTGTGCTGATTTGGATGCTGCACTCATGATTTGTGATCCAGGTGTGTCCTGTTTATGTGACGTTTTTTCTGAGCGTGCTCAGTTGGAGAAATGGCACTCAATACTTAATAACACTTAATAACTTGAATAAATAAATTATTTTATTTCCATCCAACTGGATGAATTGTGCATCTGATCTCACGACATGAGATGTGGAAGTCTGTAGTATCAGTGGTGTGTCTGAAGAAGTGCAGATGGATGGAAGTTTCATGTACAACCAAACTTAAATCATCACCATCAATCAAACAATGAGTCACGGAGAGAGAGCATGAGCAACGGAATGCCCCACTCTGCTTAAAGTGTTGGTTACCCCTCCCCCCCCCCGTTTCAGCTTGAATTCAAACACTATGAGATAAAAAAATAAAAAAACACAACTTTGTGATACTTTTTATAAAGCTAGTATCGTCTTTGAGTATGAGCTTTATGATAAGCGATGTTGTATATGAAATGCTCCACACACCATGACATTATACTATAAGTGTCCGAGAAGCTTAACCCTCTCTCGGACGTGGCCATCAACATCGACCACTGCCTGATGCTGATGATGGGGACAGTTGTGGAGTCTGGTTGCCATAGGGATGGCAAGCCTCTGGTACACCTGTCAGTGTATCTTTTACAAACTCCATAAGTCTACAAGAATGTGTGCCTTGCATGTTTGAGGCCAAAAGCATGTTCAGTCACATATTTATTATAAATAACTAATTCACCCAAAATAAACAACTCCTCTACTCACTCCACAACGTTTAATCAATTACACACGTAACTCCTACATTGTTAACCAGCTCGGTGTGTATACTAGACATGCACTGTACTTGCTGGAAGTCCATCATGCCTGCCACTTATTCACGGAGCGCTGTAGTGTTTTTGAATGGTTTTAATATCCCACTGCAAATTGTAGAGTCAGAGTCATCTGCTTTTCTTTTGGTGCCTTTGGTTGGGCCTGGACTCCCCAGGACTAAAGCAAGGCTCTAGATGTGTTTAAGAAATGATTTTGGGATGCTGCTGCTGGTCTATAAAGCCCTATAGCTAAGCCCCTTAGTACATCCCCCCAAGATCTCTTTGATCCACTGAAGCCGCTCTTTATGTAGCCCTTGTGCTCTGGTGAGAGACTGTTAGGAGTCCACAGCACTGGAATAAACTCAGAAAACAACACAAATCTGTTGAGCTAGGCCAGCTAAGGCTAGTCCTGTGGATGCTGATATTAACATGTGGATATGCTGATGGTGTTGCTATTGTTCTGCTTTATTGTCCTGTTTATATTGTTGATATTTTGCCTGTTAACATTGATACTGGACTTTCCATGTTCACGTTAAGGATTTAAACAATGTTAATGAATGATATCACCCCAAATAATGATGGACATTTTTTTAAAGAAATTAAATAGGCTGTTTTGTTCTCTTAAGCACAATGTTGTTCACATTAGCAGGTCTTAAAAGTGCATTTCATCTGTTCTTCTGTCTTATTCTTGTTGCTATGTAAAACTGCAACAATTGAAATAGCTTTTGTTTGTTTATTTGATAATAATTGATAGACATTCTTAAAAACAAAAAAGAAGTAATAGCATGAAAACGCTGTGGCCATTGCAGAGGGCCTATCCTTAAACATTTACAAACATACGCATAGAGTTTGGACGTGGTGGCGTTCTAAAAGCTGTTTATGTTCTCACAGTGGGAGGAGGAATCACAAGATTAGGTTCAAATGAATCTCTTTCTGATGGTGATTTGTCCACAGTGAGAGTGCTTTGTGATCACAGGCTGGCTGCTGGCACTAGCTAGCTCCCTGTGAGTCACGTCTCTCCGTTTCCTCCTCCTTCCTCTATACTGCTGTTCTCCACAAAGTCTTTAAACGCTCAAACTGAAAAGAGGCAGTCAAAGCCCTAATCACACTGTCCCTGTCAAGAAATACTGTTTGTATTGGAGCTAGATGCTTTATTGATAACATCGTCAGGGAAGATATGATGTAATATCTGAGATTTGGCTATCGTCATTATTCTTAGTCATTATAGTCAGTTATTCTTCATGTTGATTTTTTGTTTATTTGTTCATAAGCAATAGATAGTTTGTTTTCTGGAGCTTTCAGGAAAACTTTATAATTCAGCAAAACTTTATAATTCAGCACTAAAGCATATCTTGGAAATTTTCATGACCTTAAAATTGTTAATGTCACCTCAGCTGCTTCAGGGTTAACTATTTTGATCTTTCTGCTATGTGATTATCTTTGCACTGAAATGGGAAATGCAAATAGACTGCTTTACACACCGAGTAAGGGAAACATTATTCTTGAGATGTGTCTGTGTCTGTGTCACTTTAAGAACTTAAAGTACAATTATATATTACATAATACATATTATTGCATATATAAACTGTATCAACAAACTATTAGTTAATGATACATACTTAATTGTTGATCAGAATAAATGTATTTATATATGCATTTAATTCCAATAGTCACTGTCGCATTGAATGACATGGTTCTTCATTATAGGGATATTGTCTAAACTCCTTCGTCTATCAATTCTAATCTATTCCATTCTAATTCACTATTAGTTCAAAAATGCAACATCAATGTTATTCTGTTATAAAAGGGTGAAACGCCACTGACACCAAAACAAATCGGAAGGAAATCAGTCAAGCCAATGTAGGCCCACACATAAATGAGTGCTCTAACTACAGTGGCCACGATATGTCGAACTAGCTGCATATCCAACATGCTTTGCAAATTCGAAAAGCACAATCACATTAACGGAAAACACAAATGCAAAAAACACAACACAAATGCTAAAATCGCAACACAACTGCCAACACCACAACACAAATGCAAATGACACAACGCAAATGCAAAATCCGCAACACAAATGCAAAAGACACAACGCAAATGCAAAATCCGCAACACAAATGCAAAAGCAGCAAAACAAATGCTTAAGCCGCAACACTTATGCAAAAGCTGCAACATAATGGAAATGAGCGTCAACTGATGATGACAATGAAACGGACCAACTATAATTGCCGGCGGACTGTTATTATACAGTACTGCCTCATACAGTATAGGATGTGGATAGCCTAGCTTTGCCTACACATGCAGAAGAGGAAAGTTCTTGCCCATTCGAAGAGTTTTATCACAGCTTGATTTGCTGCTGATATGACACTTCCCACAATCTTAAGATGCGTCTCATCAGAAACGAGCATAAATGTTTTCGCTTGTTTCCGATCTTTTCAGTTTGCTCGTTTACGTTTTTTGCATCAGGCAGTTGTGTAATTTCAGGACAGGAGCCGGGTGGCTATGGGCTATGGCTACATGTTGTCTTGTGGGGCATGTGAGGCTAACAAAATGACAACGGGATATGATTTACCAGCGGCCTGTTGATTTATATGCTTCTCCATTCCAGTGACATAAATCTCATCTATATGGACAAGGCTTTATTGGCTGCTGATGTATTCTCAGCAATACACACACACACACACACACAGTAAACGGTTTTGACAGAAGCACTGGAGGCTGGAGACTGCCTGCTGTGCTGCTAATAATTAGAGTCTTGTGAGTTAGGCTTGGCGCTGCATTAAAATGAGCTGAGTAGTGAGTGAACTGCCAACATGAATGTGCGTGGGAGAAATGTAATCAAAGTATAGCTTGTCATAACATTTTTTGTTGTAGTACACTACAAAGGGAACAACATAAAAGGACATATCTGATTGAGCTTTAATCTTGGTCTCATTCTGTTGTTTGAATTGTGGTACTGTGATGCACTCTCTCTCTCTCTCTCTCTCTCTCTCTCTCTCTCTCTCTCTCTCTCACTCTTTCTCTGTCTCTCTTTTGTAAAATGTACTTAAAAATACAAACAGAGAAATGTAAAATAGAAATTGCTAAAATAGAAAAAGCAGATATGGAAGATATTTGTTATTGGTCATGTTTTCAAAATCTTTTGGGGTGTTTGTTATCTGTGGGAAGTGTGTGTCTCTGATGTCTTGGTACAGTTGGCAGGACAGTCACTCGCACAGTCTCTCTCTTTCTTTGGATTTGTTTTTGCTTTTATGGAACTGATTCGAACAGGTGCCTCAATAAAATGTTTTATTAATATTTTTGTATTATTGTTTATTCTTGTATTATTCTTTATTTATTTATTTCATGTCATTGTTATTTCATTTAAAAATGACTTTAGTATAAAATACACACAATAGCATGTTTTGTTTTTTTCTTTACAATTTTAGACACATTCATACATTACTTTGAAATCCCAGTATATGAACTAAACTAAGGAAACCAACCTCTCTATCTCCCTCTGTGTTAGATCCTGATCGGGGAGGTGACCGGTTTCCTGGTGAAGACGGACGGGGCTCAGGAGAAGACCATCGTGAGCGCTGACTGCTGCTTCTTCAACCCTCTTCTTCGCAGGATTGTACGCTTCCTCGGTGGGTTTCCCTGTGGACCATTGCTCCCCCCTCCCCACCTAATATCTGCTGAGTTCTTACTCCCAAACCAATCATTGGTATAATCTACACATTCTGTGCTATAATCACTTGGTGGCCTCATTGTAACAATCTTCCTTCCTGTGGTTGAACTTGATTCAGTATTTCTTGTTCATGTTTTAACCCTGTACGTGTTGTTTTTTCCTGTGTTATAAATATATAAATAAAAGTTTGGCTACATAGCATTGCTATACCGACAAAGATCAATGGATACTGAGCAGGCCTTGTTCAATAAAGGTTTAAACAAAAACAAACAAACTAAAAATCACCCTCTCCGTCTCCCAGGTGTCTACTCCTTCGGCCTCTTCACCACCACTATCTTCGCCAATGCCGGCCAGGTGGTCACAGGAAACCAGACGCCTCACTTCCTGTCTGCTTGCAAGCCCAACTACACGGCCCTGGGCTGCCAGTCTCCACTGCAGTACATCACGGAGCGCCGCGCGTGCACGGGAAACCCATACCTGGTGGCCTCCGCACGCAAGTCCTTCCCCTCCAAAGACGCAGCCCTCAGCTTCTACTCCGCAGTCTATACAGTGGTAAGAACCAATGTCTGCGGTGGTAGGAAGCTAGTCTACTGTGGTAGGAAGCTGGTCTACACAGTGATAGGAAGCTAGTCTACTGTGGTAGGAAGCTGGTCTACACAGTGGTAGGAAGCTAGTCTACGCAGTGGTAGGAAGCTAGTCAACACAAGCTGTTCTACACATTGGTAGGAAGCTAGTCTACACAGTGGGAGGAAGGTAGTGCACACAAGCTGCTCTACACAGTGGTAGGAAGCTAGTTTACGCAGTGATGGAAGCTGGACCAGGAAGACCAGGAAGCTGGTCTACAGTAGAAGGGCGCTGGTCTACACAGTGGTAGGAAGCTAGTGTACAGTGGTAGGACACTAGTCTACACAGTGGTAGGAAGCGAGCTTACACAAGCTAGTCTACACAGTGATAGGAAGGTAGTATACAATGGTCTAGAATCTAGTCCAAGTGGTAGGGAGCTAATATACACAGTAGTAGAAAGCTAGTGTACACAGTGGTAGGAAGCTAGTCTACACAGTGGTAGGAAGCTAGTGTGCATAGTGGTAGGACACAAGTCTACATAGTGGTAGGACGCAAGCTTACACAAGCTAGTTCACACAGTGGTAGCAAGCTAGTCTAAGGTGGTAGGAAGCTAGTGTACTGTGTTAGGAAGCTCGTGTGCAATAGTAGAAAGCTAGTGCACAGTGGTAGAAAGCTAGTCTATAGTGGTAGGAAGCTAGTGTACACAGTGGTAGGAAGCTTGTCTACACAGAGGTAGGAAGCTAGTGTACACAGTGGTAGGAACCTAGTCTACACTTTGGTAGGAAGCTAGTGTACACAGTGGTAGGAAGCTAGTCTACACAGTAGTAGGAAGCTAGTGTACACAGTGGTAGGAAGCTAGTGTACACAGTGATGGGAAGCTAGTTTACACAGAGGTAGGAAGCTAGTGTACACAGTGGTAGGAGGCTAGTGTACACAGTGGTAGGAAGCTAGTATACACAGTGGTAGGAAGCTAAAGTACACAGTGGTAGGAAGCTAGTGTACATAGTGATAGGAAGCTAGTGTATACAGTGGTAGAAAGCTAGTCTACACAGTGGTAGGAAGCTAGTGTACATAGTGATAGGAAGCTAGTCTACACAGTGGTAGGAAGCTAGTGTACATAGTGATAGGAAGCTAGTCTACTCAGTGGTAGGAAGCTAAAGTACACAGTGGTAGGAAGCTAGTGTACATAGTGATAGGAAGCTAGTCTACACAGTGGTAGGAAGCTAGTGTACGCGGTTGCTTTACCTTTTCATTGTGTCCTTTAAACGAAAAAATAAATGAAACAACCATGATGATGGCTTAACCGTGGCCTGGTGGCATTATTTTTCATTCATGATTATTTTTATGATTTCATGAAAAATGCATTTCACAAATTAAATATGAATTTATTTGACCAAAATCAACCTTTTCTTTATTAATCATGGTACTTAAAACAGCATTGTGAAAGTAAAAGTAAAACACATTACATTTTGTGACTAAATGTGACCCTGATGCTGTTTGCCCACACAGTTTGGCACTGTTGCTACTTTTTGTGCTCATCAAGTGTTTATGTTTTCCTCCTCTGCTTGAACATGACGTTGTGATTTCAGTGAGTCAGTGCGCTTAACTCTCGTCTCTTATTATCAATAATGATGCATAGGAAAAACAAATGCCCTTTTTTATTTAGCATGCAGGCTTGTTGTCGCTTCTTGGATCAAACAACACTGTGTTCTCAGAGAGAGAGGCCTAGGCGAGTGGAGGGGCGAAGAAGGACCAAGTGTGGTAGGAAGCTAGTCTAAAGTTGTAGGAAGCTAGTGAGCGGTGGTAGGAAGAAATGTGTTTTTCAGTGAAAAACACAATTCATAACAGCAGAGTACAGGCAACAGAGTGGGGGGTGAAGACACTGTGTGACACTGAGTGAAATTAAACACACTGTGCTTGGATTACTCAGCTTTACACAGCTCTTAATCTTTGTTCTTGTTTTCTGTGTGTGTGTGTGTGTGTGTGTGTGTGTGTGTGTGTGTGTGTGTGTGTGTGTGTGTGTGTGTGTGTGTGTGTGTGTGTGTGTGTGTGTTTCATATTTGGAATGGTTTACTAGCATTGCACACATCCTTAATGTAAAACACCAGGACCCCTACCTTTCTCTCACACACACACACACATAAACATACTACAAATGGTAATGGCCTATTTCATGTAGCCCCGCCAGAGCATTCCAGAGGACCTAATGAACTCTTCATGTGTAACTTCAGTTATCAGAGAGGGAGAGGCGGCGTGAGGGCCGGGGCAGGCGGTAGGAAATGAAGAAGCAAACAACACGGTGCAGAGGAGAGGTAGATAACCACTACTGAGACGTGGAGAGAGGTAGATAACCACTACTGAGATGTGGAAAGAGGTAGATAACCACTACTGAGATGTGGAGAGAGGTAGATAACCACTACTGAGATGTGGAGAGAGGTAGATAACCACTACTGAGATGTGGAGAGAGGTAGATAACCACTACTGAGATGTGGAGAGAGGTAGGTAACCACTACTGAGACGTGGAGAGAGGTAGATAACCACTACTGAGATGTGGAGAGAGGTAGATAACCACTACTGAGATGTGGATGGTGAGTGAGGGGGGAAATAATCACTGAGATGTAAGAGGAGATGAAAGAAGAGATGTGGACATGGGCTTGGGTCAGGAAAGACGACCACAAAGGGGTTGTAGTGGAGACTGAGGTCCTAAAAAACATAATTGAAAACATTGGAAATAGGAAAATATAAAACATACAGAACCCTTCGGAGAGATGTGTATGTGTTAACAGTGCCCCCTGTTGACTCTCTATATAAATGCATTTACTTCATGAATAAGATTGTTTAATGTGCATCAGCTAAACCATTTTTAAATCCCTCCACCAACCTATCATTATACAAATATTTTCAAAAACATATTTTTGGTTTTTCCATCTATGAAAACCAAAAAACATCACGGTAGACTCAAATATGTAACAAATATAGAAATAAATGCAAAAAAAAAATACATTTTATGAAATGTACTGAATTTGCAATGCTAATTTAATAACAAATACTTTTACAACACATGTTCAGAGGAACTTTACATCATTAGGTACATCAAGAACTATTCAATGTTTTTTTTTGTCAACGTAGCCTGCTGTTTACTAATCACATCTCATTTTTCACAACAAGATGTTTTTACAAGAACAAGTGTTCTAATTCAGGCATGTTTGCCTTGATTAGAAAAGTGTAGGACAGCAGCATAGCTCTTAGCTTAGATACCAACCTACAGTATTGCCTTTCTAACCAACCTCTGCCTTGTTCTTTATTGG
>OOFG01032316.1:1465-18443 GCA_900323295.1 Molva molva
CAAGCGCGAGCACACGCACACGCACACACACACACACACACACACACACACACACACACACACACACACACACACACACACACAAAATCAGAAATGCCTATGAAGCATTGCAACCTCTTTTTGTAGATATGAGATCGACTACGCGGGTTAGATGTGGAGTCCTGGACAGCGCAGAATTCCTGCTTGCAAAGCATATGACAGATCAGACCAGCTGTCAAGCCACTGCCTCTTCCATAGCAGCCTCAGGCATGACTTTTGTTTAGCTCTCACTTATAAAAAAAGAATGTTGCTTTTGTCGTTCTGAAACCACACTTCAAATCACAGAAGGGGCCAATGTGGCTTTCCAGTGTTGCAATGGCACTACAATACCCATGATCCCAATTAGTAATAAGTCAAATCAGTAGCAATGTTAATGTGGTGCTACCATTCCCTGTTTGGATTTTTCTGATAAATATGCTTCACCCAAGCATGGCTGAGATGCAGCCTTTACAACAACAACAACAACAACCCTTAATTTAGTCATACTATGAGCAAATTGAAAAATCATTAGAAGTAAATATAATCATTGCTCTTTCTGGCTTCCAATGGCCAACAAGCACCTGTTCTTCAAAGGAGTGTGCCATTTGTTAATGATCTTCATGGCTATTGATTATGTTTTGGCCTTTCAAAGATTTGGCCAGAAATGTTTTGTAATATATGAAAGTGCACTTCTTAGTTTATTGTACTTGACAATTTCAATAAATTACTATGAGCCCGTGGCAGAATCCTGTTATTTTCCAAGTTGCCAACAGTTAATGTAATACAAAAATAAAAATAAACACTGTAAGATAAAGAACTACTGCACCTTTTTTACATAGAATGCATATGCATCCCGATCTCTCTACACTACTAAATTGCTAGAATGGCTTCGGGGGTGGAAGACATTCATGGCCTATTTGCTGTTTGAGAGATTTCAACTGAATCGGATATTTATCAAAACCGAATACAGCACCAAGTCGAGCCAATTGTCTCTGCACTGTAAAGCAATGTGTCATCACCATCATTACCATTGAACTAGGACAGGAACAAAAGCAAATCTTTTTGCCTCACTTCCTAGTTGGATCCCTATCCCTTTCCTATGCGCTGCAGCGAGTTATCCCAGGCAACACATGAGCTATCTTTAGACGTTCCCTCTGCATTTGTTGTCCTTAATTGCGCATTAGCAATTAGAATAAAAGGATACTTTTCAACGGGAACATTAGCGTTTTAGAATTTCTTCTAGACGACTTCCTTATCACTTCTCCATGCCAAACTACATCCTCTGTTTCCCCCTTTCAAGGTGCTGTGCATCATGCGGGTCTTTTTTGCTTTAATGACCTTCATCATGTGATGACGAAGCAGTCACGCGCCTTGCATTGTTCTTGCCCCAGAAAAACCTCAGACAGACAGGTCACACGTACTGACCGCGTGGCCAGGATTATGGGGCCAAGATGTGTCTAGAAAAGGCACACACACTGATGCATATTCTCTCGTCTTGTGCCACTTGCAGTCTACAAGGTCAGTAGACGAGTTTTCATAAAAGGTCATACTACACTTTGCAATTCCCCATCAGAACTTTTTTTAGCCAACATTACCACTTTAATTATTAACGTCTTTCGAAGGTGACGACGGCAAGTCCAAGCTCTGTGTTCCGACAACATTAATGGTTATCACGCCTGCGTTTCTTTGAGCCATGGCAATTAGGGAACTCTCAGGTGCCACACTCCGACCCCACACCGAAAACCTTCGCAGGCTGTGAAACACGAGGCGCACTGCAGAGCATTTATTGTTGAAGCCTAGAAAAAAAAAGTGAGTCGCTCGGTAACACAAAAGCGGCAAGTGAAACGTTTCGTTCCCGTTGATAACGATTACAAAATAACCACCCCCAGCTGCTAAAATGCATTCCGTGTGATCGGGGCCTGATAGTTATACATACGTAATAGGCCAAAAAAAACAAAACAGCTATTATTATGTTTGAACAATCTCGCCGACATATGGTTCATTGAATTTATGAGACCATCTTGTGCACAGCGCCCTCTGCTGCTGACTCAGCGTCATGTCAACATGATCCAGGGCTGGGTTCCAGTGTGTCTGCTGCTGACACACTGGAGCCTTCGGGCACGCTTTATAGGTTGTCCAAAATCATTGATAACACAACATGTGTTGTTCCCGGTGCTCTCCCTCTCACACACACGCAAACAGACGCACAAACACAAAACACACACCAGTACGGCCGGGGACAGGCGATCCGTTGGGAGGTGACTTTGCAGATGAGCAGACAGTTGCAGGGGCAGCGCACGTACTTCTTCCCAGCCGGGGCGTTCTTGATAGGCTATGAACGGGGGAGAGGAGGATGAGTGAGAGAGACAGAGAGACACAGAGAGGTGAACAGAGAACGTAGAAGGAGAGAGAAAAGAGAGGTATATTAGGGAGTGAAAAAAAATAACATGGCCAATTCACCAACAATCCTTCAGGAAGCGCTACAGTGAAATCTCGTGCGATTTCACCACGATCCGATTGTTTCGATTACGACTCAATCCATCACCAATGACTCCTTGTGTACTAACATGACACGGACAAAGTGCTGCAAACGAGATAGGCAATTGATGGTACTTTTGCATGAAACAAGCTTTGCATTACAGCGGCAAGTTAAGATAGCATATATCCAGATCCCTGCATATATGCTAGGAGGAGCAAAAGAACGGCTCATCCTGATAACCAACGCAACAGGAAGCCTCTGTCACTAAGCTTTAATGTGCTTTTGGACAACAATGGAACTCTACACCATCCGATCTGCCTGCTGAGGGTACTCGTGAGCAGGGAGAAAATCCCTGGTTGCCTATGATAATTAAATTTGGAGATGTTGCACAAAAATAAATAAATAAGCAGAGTGTCATGTCGTCATTGAATTCCGAAACAAAACCAGGGTTAACAAGAATGAATCATGTTATTGCAATTTTTCCAACACATTAAACAGCCACTGTTGTGTGCATGTTGGCGATTATATTGTGAGCAGAAAGATAACTTATCCCCCTGTGTGTAAGTGGGCGGGTGGGCGTGTGTGTGCGTGCACGCATGTGTGTGTGTGTGTATACTTTCAGCTGAAACCAGGGTTTGACAAACTTTTCTTTCGACTAGGACATACAATGTAGCCCTCCGTTTTGGTACGAAACCCAGTATTTATATATTTACACATGCAATATATTCGTTCACACTCATGCCTTCCTAAGAGCCATTATAGTAACAAACAACATGATTGTGTGAAAAATTAATTCCACTCCCATCGTATGCTTCAATCTCTTAAAAAGTACTTTTGTGGGGCCAATGGAAACCCAGTCTACTGCAGTTAATGCAAAGGCACATTTCTTGTCTATAACAACAGCTGGGATAGAACCATAACCTAACAGCTTTTGCCTAGCATTTAAGACTGTGATTACTCTTTTAATGCATCACCAGATCAACAGACTACAGCCTACAGTCTCGTTTGATTCTTGACTCATTACTAATCTACTATTGTATAATCACTTAATCTTACATAACCATGTTTTATTTTTTACTACCATTATTTGGAAATTAAGCTTGTTTACATTTCGGGCAAGTCTTATTTCAGGACCACTCGTCGGTCAGGGGAGTGCGGTAAGAGTGAGTGAAACTTTAGTGATTTAAGGCTATTATGTAGAAATGTGACTCTCTGATAATCAATCCACCTTTAAGGTTGCCGGGGTCCTCCCATTACGCTAGCTGCTCCTTTTACAGCTGCCTAGTCCAATCGCTAGACACAGAAACAATTTTCCATGGCAATCATCAGTCAGAGTAGCCCTAAATACATAACTACTAATAGAGCTGAATGCAATTAATTGAACAAACACTCTTATTACCAACTTTCCCCAACCACCACCACCAGAGAAACCAAGAACAACCAATGGGGAAAAGAGAGCGAGGCGATAGGAGGGGTAGGCCTGGCTGCAGTCTGATCAGGAAACAGATATGTTGTGCTCATATTGCCCATATTGTACGGGAAAAGTTGTTTACTCTAAAAACATAATTAGACACAGGGTTATATTTACTCACATGGATATATTGCGTTTTCGTTTCTGCTCATAGGTTTGTGTACATTTGCGGTCTGAAGCACTTGTACTGCCCCCTTGTGTACACATTAACGTGACATGGAAGTGTTACTTTCCGGCAGCTCTGCAAAGATCTTCGCAAGTACTGTTCACAGATTTGTGAATAAATCCGTAGTAGTTGTAGTAGTAGTCTTTTGTTTGTCCCCCTACCGTTAGTTTCACAAATCAGATTTTAGATTAATAATCTAAAGATTGATAGACAATGTCAAATCTGGGGGAACGGAGCCTTTCACTTTCTTTCCCTTCATATATTGGACGTTAAAACTAGTTTTGACCAATTATATTGCTGGAGGCGGGGTCTGTAAGCGCGTAATTGCCTATTTACAGCAAACAAAAACTCGACCAGCACTAGTAAACTGCAATCCCCTTCTGAAAGCTTCAACCACTTGCGTGAATGAGTTTTGTTCAGTAGGATATCTCCGTCACGAAACAGGACGCAGGCCCCTTTGAGATTTTAGTTTCCGTCCCAGGCTCTGTGCCGTCTCCCCCCCAGAAGGTCCGCCATAACATCGTAGAACTGCTGGATCCCGGATAACCCTTACCGTGGCCTCGTTGCAGACGCCGCACTTGACCACGTGCTGGTGGATCTTGCCCTCCACTGAGATCAGGCTCTGGCACACGCGGCAGCTGATGACAGGGGCGCTGCCGCTCTCTGGCGAGGTGAGCGGGGAGTAGGGTGGAGGGTCCTCCCCCAGGAGCACAGAGGGCTGGGTTGGACTGGGGAATGGTGGGAAGCCTGGGGGGACCCAGAGAGAGAGAGAGAGAGAGAGAGAGAGAGAGAGAGAGAGAGAGAGAGAGAGAGAGAGAGAGAGAGAGAGAGAGAGAGAGAGAGAGAGAGAGAGAGATTCAAGGTTAGCTCGAAGAAGAGTGATGAAACACGAGATCACATGCGAGATTTTGCTGCCATCTCAAAGGTTTAAAAGCCCTCCTTACAAGTTAAGAACATGCGATATAGGCTGATCTCGGCACTTAACTCACGTGTCCGTGATGTATAACACTCTTTGCTTCAATACCATTTATATCCTGGTTATTATACACTGGTTTACATTCATTCAAATGTTGCATGTTTCAAACCAAACCACAATCTTTCATCAAACATTTAAATGCTCAATGTTTATCAGTTTTTTCTACATTGTTCAATGGCAGCTCAGCTTTAACCTTCGGATCACAGCAGACTGCCGAATATGTAGTTGGAAGAAAGACCCTGTTGACACCTTGCACGTGTTGCAGAGAGACGATGGAGAAGTATCTACTTGACGCAATAATACACAATATAAATGCATGTCTGTCAGTACAGTAGACCTATGTGACAGCCAATGCAGCCATTTCAGTGGCTGCATAGTGCAGTCCGATGACTTTGCGACAGTGGAAAGAGAGTGGACACGAGCGCACAGAGAACACCATTCACCTACTACGAAGGAATAATCAGGGATCCAGACTCACGAGGGACTGCTGCTCTTTGGCTAGAGTTAATTCTCACGACAAGTGACCTAAATTGGGATTAACAAGAAAATGTGATTTGGTCCAGTGTATGTAAAAGGAGCTTTGTAAATATATTGCTTGCGGAATGCAGATAGGGCCTGTTGTTGGAATGAATGAGTGTGTAAACAGTCAGAAGAGAACAGAAGGGCCACCTGTAGTCAAGTGGGACACACCTATTTTAATACTGTTACACAACAGTTGACCCTTGCTGATCCATAGGCCTTTCTGACAAGCTAAAGCTAAAAACTGAACGCAGGTAGCTACATAATCTTGTACACTTATATGTACACGTATCCATACTCGTATGACCAAGCAATAATCAAAACATGTCATCCGGCAGCTAAGGAGGTTCAGTAGTTTACAAAATGCCAATCAAATGAGATTGCCATTAGTTTTTCCTACAAGTCCTACAGCAATATGTCAAGCATCTTATCTGTCCCATCAACAGACCTTTTACAGTTAACCATATGGCGCCCACATTAGTGTGAACCGCCCATTGTTAAAATTGTAGCAATACAACAGATGGGCTGCATCACTAAATAGTGAAACTGCTATCATGCTGCCACGCAGAGCTAATATGGAGTTAGCATAGCAGCTCGCTAGGTTACCATTTCTAACATCAAGAACCAAGTGGCTTAGATGAGCAAGCACAGCTGGTATCGCCGATGTATCTGTTGTAAATCGTGCACCACATATACTCTCAATAGTAGCATATGGTCCAAAGTCACAATTTCTCAATTTCGGGTTGCTTGATACGAGCACATATATGCAACCAGGCCGGTTCTTTGTCGCTGTCACAGCAGCTAAGCTAGCAATGCTAACTAGGATGCCAAGTCAGTGGAGGATAGGCTCGGGTGGCGGCGGGCGGAGCGCCCAATGGATACTCACTTTGTGGTTTGTTGGGCGCACCGTAGGGTGCTGCTCCGGGAGACACCCCGCCGTTCCCGCTGCCGAGCGCACCATCTCCTAGATCTGACAGTAGCGGAGACCTCTCGCCGTCCGCCATACCGAGAGCAAAGGCGTGGGGAGTGGGGCCGTGGATTGTAACGATACGGTGTTGTATTGTTGTGTCGGAAATGCACGCGTCACATGATCACCCCACCACTACATCGGCTGCTGCGGTAATGATACACGGAGGCGTGGTACGCCCCCAACCCGAGGCGCCTTGGAGAAGGATGCTCATGATGAAGCAAATATTATGGAATAGAAATGATATCGGATTCGGTTTGGCATTGTGTCTACCAATTGTGATAATCCAATACTGGTAATATAATAACAAAAAAATGCCATTTATTAGGACTCGATACACATCATCAACACAAAAATAGCCACATTTCACAATTATTCAAAGAAAGTGTTATTGGTTTCATTGCATGACAAAACATTTCAGACATTTCGACTCTGAAGTCCTTTATTCGTGAAATATACATATATTTCTAAACAGAGCATTTAATAGCATTTCCTCAAGTGTAAAACCGCTAATGAGAACTACTTTCAATAGTTATTGCAAGTTGATAGAGTCCATGGGTCGGTTCATCAATAGAGATACTTCCAGTACCGCTCTATCGCTGAAGAACTGAGCCTTGCCTTCCCGGCAGTGGACTGGATGGGGAAGATGAAGACCCAGTTTACTGAAGAGAGAACCGAAATAGAAAAAAATATGGTCTATTATAGTATTGTAATACTTTAAAATCATACAATAACATTGTATGACAGGGTTCTAGCTGTGATATCTGACAGCTATGGAAGCTAATGCATGCACAATATGTAATTGCCAGATAGTACAGTCTTAAATGAAGCTCAGTCAGAGCATTTTACTTTATAGAATGAAGTAAATGATTCTATCACTGGCAATTGATAGTACTGTATCCTTTTTTGCGAACATTCTAAGTCATTAGATCATAATTATGGATTTATCTTCTTGCAATTACAACCTAGAAGCAATTTAGAATTTGTTCATTTCCAACAATTGTGACCAAACTCTGAATATGTAAATATCATTTTATTTTTTTTACATATTTTATAATGGCAATTGAATCCTATATTTTCTCACAATGATGAGTCTGAAATCTGAGTTGACTAAAAACTACAAAATAAGTTTGAGATATTATGTCACAACTGTGAGATGTGAATATAGAATTCCAATTTGTTTAAGTGAGTAAAATAAATTCACAATTCTTATTCATTTAGAGACAATTCCATGAACTAAAGTCAGAATTGTTTGACGTTAGGTCAACAATTTTTATACAATAAATATAGTCAGAATGGGTCTTAGAAAATTCATAGTGATGAAATACAAATCTGACATTTTGATAATGTGTCCTTACTATTTCGGCGTCCTCAGATCGAGGAACTTCTCCTTTACATCCAGGACAACATCTGTTGCTTTGGTTTCTGGTAGTTTGATTTTTATCTGAGAGAGGGCAGACATAATTACAATATAGTTACAGTATAATACTTTATATACGTTCATCAAGTAATGTTTTCTCCCCAAGACAGTGTTGGCTTTCCCGACAACGCTTTTGCGTTGGGCCCACCGCAGATTATGATCGATCTGACGGTCATTTTATTAGACAGATCATGCATCTGCAACATCTGCAAAAGAGGCAAGTACAGAGCTCCTGCTGTGTGTGTGTGTGCGTGTGCGTGTGCGTAGCACAGCCTGCGGCCTCCACCACTTGCAGAGGGGGAGAGACAGATGTGTTTCATGAAGCCCATGAAACACACTATGGTACTCTAAGTACTCTGTGATAAAGGTCAGTGCTACTAGCCGGAGGGCCCAAAAAATCTAGCCTAGGGCCCCCCCCAAAGTTCAGAGCCAGAAATATCTGCAAAAAAATCAACAACAGAGAGTAACATGACTTGCAGAATTGTTATCCCCTTTGTGATTGGTTTAGGTGGAAGCCACCCCACCCATCCTCTGAAGAACGGCTGACTGAAATAACGTCAGAATGAATTATGATGTGAAACAAAATAGAAACTCAGGATGATTATCAGGCTAGGGTACATGGCTGGTAAGGGTTAAGCACATCAGCCCTGGTGGTAAAATAGAGGCCCTTTAATGGAAATCTGAGGAGAGAGAAAGCACCAGGGTGGGGTGGTGTTCTTACCATCATGGCCTCACATTTCATTGATGATGGGTCCTTCCCACTTAACCCCAAGAAGAGATCTTCTGTCCCCACGTTCTGCTTCAGTATTATTTCATACCTGCACAGATTCAAACAAACACACACACACACACCGCAACACACAAAGTTACAGAAAGATGACAGAAACAAAGGCCCTCACAACCACATAATGACCAACATAGTTTTGTCTTGTGTTGCGGACTCAAGTCTAGATGACTGTTGAATATTGTGTACATTTTAAAGGTTTTGCATTTTTCTGAGGGTGTGATCACTTGTGATCATTTGTTTTGCATAAATTAGATTACAATTTGCAAATCTTTAATAATCAATAAGATAGTTTGTTGTATTATATTAGAGCGGGTTAGATCATTTTCATCAGCATGTATTTAATGTATATTCCAATGGCCAGGTTGTCTTACTCTGGCTGTGGTCGTTCATCTGCCAAGTCATCATAGTGGGAGCCCTCAGTAACCTCCTCCTCACTCCATATATCTTTACTGTTCTTCTTAATGTAAGCACTGGACCCTGTCATTTTGGAGAAACATGTGCAATTGGGAACACCACACACACTACTAGTAAATAGAATGTTGGTTAGACAAAGATTTGAGTGAAATTATAAAGCATGTTATCTGTCTCCATTTTGTTTGTCGATATATCTTTGTTTAATCCCTAAAAGAGTTATCTTCACCTATAGCAGTGGAGTAGATAACTAAAATGTGTCTTAATGACATAGAAAATAGATAACCTAAAGGACAATGTAAAGCACAGATACACAAATAGTAACACATTTCCATTTTTTCGCAAACAACAAAAATTACCCTGTGGTTCAGTGATGGTTTTGGGTGGGGGGCCAATGTCTCCAGGTCCAATGCGCGCAAAACCTCTCACATTCTGTTATAAGCAATTATGGTTAGTTATTCTTTTGGACTATGCCAATAAGGCTGCTTTTAATGTTCACCAGTGTTTGCGTTTAGGTAGATAAAGTTTAGCACCGTCTGTGTCTTACTTTGGGCTCCTCTTCTTCATCGCCCTGTTGAGTAGACAGCAAGGTAGAAAGAGCCTGCAAACTCTGAAATGAGGATAATCCCTGACTCTCCATTCCCAACGCAAACAGACTTCTTAAAATACTACTAAACGAACACGCTAGTAAAAAAAAAAAAAGTTTGTGTTGCTCCTTGCTGTTACCCAGGATACGCCAGTTTCCTGACTGCCATAGAAACCAAATGTACGTCACTGCCTCATTTCACAAAACATCCTCAGAAATACAATATTTTTTTTTAATTCAATACTTTATTTCGCTGTCTATTTCTAAATAATTACGTACTCATTCATATACGTTTGATAGTTTGCGAATATGATATCGATATAATCACTGTGTCTTTTGTACTTGCCCACTCACCGTACTTAACGCATGGACTCGGTGACTGCGCCGCTCGGATCAGGCTCAAGGTGACAGGCACTACTACTACAAGTCAAATGCTGCCCACCGTGTTCGCTGCCACAGAGGACAACAAATCGATCCCCATAGCAGTAGACAGAGATGCCCTATCTCTGTATACTACCCCTAAAGAAACGTTCAGAAATGTGGAGACAGAGGCAGGCCAATTGGAGAACGGTATCGCCAGCCTCAGGACATCGCTGGAGCCCTACTCGGCATGGTGTCAAGACGTCTACGGAAACATAAGACCCAAAGTTCAACGAGTGACCCGCTTTGGAAACGAGGTCTGTGCTTATTTAAGACAGCCACCGGAAAGTTTCTACCCCCGAGCTGGAATTATTGGTTTCGCCGGTGTGGTGGGATTGTCTCTTGCCAGAGGCTCTAGAATAAAAAGGATAGTCTACCCTGTCGGCATGATTGCCATTGGTTCGACCCTCTACTACCCGGAACAAGCGGTGGCGATCGGGAAGTCCACTGGGGACTCTGTGTATGACTGGGCACTGCAGGGTTATGTTGCCCTTGATAAGTTGGTGAGGCCCGGAAAAAAACAGAACAGCCCTTCGGACCCCAAACCATGATCACGGACTTGCGACGAATACCGAGTCGACATGCTGCAAGAATACAACTATGAGTTATCAATCGCGGTACAATACTGACTCTTCAGTCTGGCTTTTGCACTAGCGTTAAATGTCTGTCAGGTGGGACACTGCCTGTCTCAAGGGCTTTAAAACTTGATTAAATTATTTCAGATATAATGTATTTTTATCTACTCTTAATAAAACCCTAATTGAACAGTTTACACTTGAGTCAATTATTTCAGCATCAAGTTCACATTTCAATAAAGCAGACTATCAGTGTTTAATTGACATGCAACTATTCATACTGTTCGAATAGTTATCTAGTTATAGTTAGTCTATAGATAGTCTATTAAAGATGAACATTCATCCTAGCAGTCAAATTAACAAAAGTCGACTGCATGTACTTTACAAATAACAAACAGAACAATATCATACATACGTGGATGTTTAATATCTTTATTTGCCTCGTCACGAAAAAGTATACAAAATTTAAATTATTAACCACTCCAAAAAAAAAAGAAAAAAAAAAAGATATTCTTCCAACTTTTAGAGAAGCACCAGCTTCTCATTCAGGGCGATTTGAGCTTGGGTAAGGTTGGACAAATACGTCACCATCAACAGGTCCTAAAACACAGAAAACACAGATGGGTTTAACTCCTAGACTCATAAGACTGTTTAACAATCTCACTGAGAGCAACAGTAACGTTAGGATGGGATGTACTGTACTGGCCTACAGCCATGGCTTTGACATCATAAAAGATGTACAAAACACGTCAGTTATTGTAGCGTTTACTCAACAGCAATATGTATTTAATTTTGGGGAAAATAAAATAAAAAACATGCTATGTTTGAGTAAGTTATGAGTAAGTTGCATGACCTCAAAACACAGTTTGAGGTCACTGCCATTTCTTCCTGCCCTCACATTCGGCTTAACACATCGCAATGTGGGAAATAGAAAGCTGGCTACTATCATTTTTGGCACAAGTGAAAACACGTGAACACTCACATTGATGTTGGAATTCAGCATGGTCTCAAAGTCCTCTGCAGAGATGGTGGGCACCTTGTTGACCAGGTCCATCAGGAAACGACCCACGCTGTTGTCCGCTGTCACCTTGCCAGACTGAGGAAGCATATCAACAACTTGACTCAGCCACTGGTACAAGGAGGAATCTGATTGGTTAATGTTTTGTGAATGAACCATTGTTTTGTGAGTGAACCATTGTATTATTTCCTACTCCATTGTGCTTGTACATAGCTAGTCCAGCCAACTAGGTTAGTGAGTATATGTGAACATATCTAGCAATTATCTCACATTGACACTGCTTTACTAATAAACTAGTACAGCTTATTGTTAAAAGTAATATTGATGGGTTTGAAAGAGCTGATTAATTGTAGCCTGACTAATTAGCGAATGTGTATTAGTCTGCAACCTCTCAGTTCATTTCGATTTCCAAAGGGCGTCGACCAAAATGCCTCTAGACACAATTTGATAGACCTACAGCCAATCAGACCAACGTAACATGTGACACATCAGCAGCAACCACCTTTGTTGTTTATTAAAATGCCTCAACGGCACTCCAATAGGGCGCTCCTCGGTGCAGTCGTCATATCAAACCCCCCCCCATATTAGACAAACAGTTGTGATTGGCCTGACCCACGCAAGGTCTGCCGGAAAGCTGACTGAACCGAAAGGGGGGCCAGACACATATGCCAGAGCAAATAAAACATTGCAGATTCGTCTGGTGGGAAAAGTTGGGAGGTTTATTCGCTGCTCTTGGTTGGTAGGTTTATTAGCGGCCCTTAGTTTTTGCTACGGCAATGCATTCAGCATGGCAACAGAATAATATCACCCATGTCTCATCTGTCTAGAGGGCCTAAGGGCTACTAAAGTATTTCCAAACCGTGAACTGTGTGCACTTTCACAGAAGGGTAGCCAGCTGAAAGAACACCAAAGGTGCTATTTGCTGGTTACCCTTCTATGAAAGTCCTAACCGAGTCATTGACCTCAACATTTTTCAGTTGAACAGTGGCCTGTAGATGGATATAGCTCTAGGACTCCTCTGCATTTTCTGATGATCGTAAAGTCTGATCTTTGGGTGAACTCCACGCCGAGGAAGATTGGCAATCTTTATATTTCCGAGTTGGAAATAATGCATCACTGCAGGATGGCTTCAAACTTCCAATAGTTTGACAATTGTCAATTGCTTTTCGTTTGGGCTTCTGCATCTTGGCATATTATTGTTAAAGGAGCTATATGTAACAAATGTACTGTACTAAATAGTAAAATGACAATGATATGTCATCAGGAAACATGCCAAGTCAAAATACTGGCATCTCCGACAACAATGCTACAGCCAGTACTCCGGGTTGCCAGATATTAAACAAATTGGCACACAAACAGCATGCTGCAGCCATAGAACCTACAAACTACATCATCTGAGATTGAAATATATTCTACCCAACCTAAAAAGCCTCGTCCTCTTTTGAAAAAGCTCCATGACCAGAGCCGTGCTAAAACACAGGTAAATCTTGGGAGTGTAATTTGAAAGATGGAGTCAGCTTAGAGAACAAGAAAGATTTCAAGACGGATGCCACAAAAGCTGGTTTACCATTTGCAAACAATAAATAAATTGCAAACGTATACATTAGCTGATCAATTTACAGTGTAGGACTCGACGTTGCTTCACATTGTCAAAATAGAATAAATGCACTCGTCTCAAAATAAAATGTTATGCTGGCTCATCTTGCGATTGTGTTCGTTCAGTGTCTTCAACCTGGCAACCCGCGTGAGCTTCAAGTTTGGGGAGGGCGCAGACAATGCTCTCCAATATTGCGAATATGGATTGCAGTACCCATTGGAAATGCTGCGTGTCAATGTTACATATTGTTCCTTTAATTATAAAAATACGCATACCAAAATCAAGCTAATTTCTTTAATGTTTAATGCAGGTCATTCAGCCTACACTAGCAAAACTCCTAAGTAGACCCTTCTATTAATTAGATTGACCTGATTTTACGCTGACTGTTGTTGCTCTGAACCTACAAAGAAAAGTACAAATCCCTACACAGTGATTTGTGCCACACATCATCTCATTCTTGGTGGCTCACTCTTTTTTCCTCCTTTCGAGGGTACTTACCAGCACATCCTCAATGTAAGTGAGAACGGTGGCGAGCATGTCCTGCACCCTGGATGCCGAGCCGGCCACCTGCGACAGGTCCGAGGTCAGGCCCTTGGTGCGGCTGGGAGTCACACGTGTCCTCTGCAGGAGGTCCACTGGAACAAACAGCACTAGCGCATGACAAAAGGTACTACCCTACAACTTCATCATCAGCCAATCACAACAGAGTAGACTTTTGGCCAAGTAAATACATGTATCGCACACTAAGCGGTCCATGCATACTTTTTTTAAAGCAGCTTTAGTGGAAAGAAGAGGCATTGGTGTTTGGCATTCTTACCGCCTATCCTCTCTGTGTCGTAGTAGATGTACTTCACACTCAGCGGGGTGAACATCACACCGACCGTCTTGCCTGGCACGCCCATCTGAGCGCTGTACCGAAACAACAAGAAGACACTTTGTTAATCCCACGGAGGGAAATTCAGGTGTTACAGCAGCAATTACAGAAAAGAGAAACAGTTCAAATGAGGGGAAAATAAAAGAAGGAGATATGAAATATATACATATACAGCTGGCTCCTGGGGTTGAAAGAGCAGTAAAATAAATAATAGAAGAAAATACATCGATTTACAAGCTCTATGAATTAGCCATTGCCTGGTTACATTGACGCAATATAAAAGGAAATAAGGCTATATATTTACATAATCAATCAATTAACACATCCCTAATCAATCGATTTACACATTTCCTATTAACAGGAGGAAAGAAATACGGAGACCCTTCAGATGCACACTCATTGAACATTTAAAAACAAATAGGACCACTTAACAGTGAAACTGACATACCTGACATAGGCGCGGATGTTCATCTTGCCGCTCTGCAGGGCTGTGTCCACAGTGAGGTGGATGGGGTTGGTGGCCTCACGGCTGTAATACTCATGGATCAGCACCGAGTGCTCTGTGATGTCAAATCCGGTGGCATACCTGTTCAAAATGAGTCAGATGGGTTAGGGTGAACAATAAAACCGTGAAGTTCCAAAACAGGGATAACACAGAATGTATTGTTTCTCCTTTAGAGCTTTGCAGACAAAGCCTATTCTCACCATCCAATGATGACCTCGCTGGGTGACACCCTCTTGTGGAGCTCATACATGTTCTTGGCGAACTCCATGTCCACAGCAACCTGTAGTTAGAGAATTGACATGGCGGTTTCCAAATTACATTCATAAAAACAATAAGCATCTTAAGGCCCACTGATAAGGGTTTGACGTGTCTCCGTTTTTATGTTACAGTTACCATGCTTCAATTTGTTATCTGGCAATAACAAAGTTACAATTACCACTTCCATTTTCTGTGTTGTGTTGCAAGTAATGTTTTTGTTTTGGTGATTGTCATTAATCGTGTTTGACCACAGCGTTTCTCATGCAAGACGTGGCAAAACAAAGTAACATTTCAGTAGCCTAGAACGCGGTATATTTAGCTGTAACCTTATTCAGGGTTTTACAGTACTACAACTCTTGAGTTCTATCTAACGTTACTCGGCGAGTATCGCCAACACACACTCCCATAATGCATTCTGACGTAAAAGCACAATACAATTATTCATCTTTTAGCAATAACGTACCTCATCCTCCGACTCATTGTGGGGGACAGAGAAGCAGTTGGTCACCTCCACAGAGTGCTTTTCGATGGTGCCTGAGAGGACAGTGGGAATAGCATCTATTAGTATGGCTCAACTCGCCCTACCGGCTAACGTTAGACAATTGCAGGTGAATAGAGCCGATTGCCGATCCCACGATTGACTCCTAAATCCCGCTAAGCGACAAAAAAAGGAGCTCTAGAACTGTTGCTTGGACGGCAGATATGTTTCGCATTTAACGAATAACGTGAAACAGCTGTTAAGAGTTAACAGGTATTGTTAGCTCGGATCTGCTAACTGGCCGTCCAGATGTATTGCAATGAAACGGAGAACATGCGTTAGCAAGTGAGCTAATACCAGCTAGCTGCCCATCACTTATTTTCACTGTTCCCAATCTGCCAGAAGGCCGACCATATTTAAAATGTACAGTCTACCTAATAATGTTCCGATGACACGACTGGCCCCCTCATTTCGACGCTCATAAGAGTCGCCGATGGAAGCAAGAACAACAGGGTGAATTTTCACCGCTGGCCCGTACACCGACATCTTGAAAGAGGAAGACTAACCGCATCGAATGTTTTGATTGGTGGGACAAAGTGTGGAGAAAAATGGTTACGCTGCTGCCTAGTGGTCGGCGTGCAAATAAACTATCATCCAATAATCCATTATAGTGATTAGAAAACAGTGCAGTTTAGACTGTGTTTAACAGTGATAGGCCATGTTTTAGGACATCTCTCAAAGATCAGAGTACATTGAAATTGTGGGTATATTATTAGAAATAACGAAAAACGACGCGAGTAACTAATCAACAATAACAATATGCAACAAACATGTATAGGCCTATACATTCCGAAATGTTAACAAATAGTCCTTTATTAATGAATGAACAAAAATGCATACAGAAGAAATGTAGCTGAACTCCCATAAGCGTGACGGCAGTAATATTCATAGGGGCTGGGTTTGTGACAGCATCCTCCAGTCCTGGCTACCTGCGCAGCTGCCGGCGAGTTTCTCGTCTCAGATGAGGGGAACGATGCTGTCCACGGTTATCGCGTGACCACCATTTATCACATTTGGAGCCGGGCACAGGTTGTAGCCTACTGAACCTGACATTATAATTCTGCCTGCTATTTTCTACCTTTTCAGTATTTATTTATTTATTCATTTAGGGATTTCCAGGATTTAAAAAACAAAACACGGAGCGGTCGCTTCTGCGATTGCCTTTGTTTCCTGGAGAAGCGGACAGGGGGTGAACCGTGATGCTGCATCGCTCGCCCACCCGAACAGAGCGCTGGTAAACAGAAGACATGGATGTCATTGACGCAAAAGTGGCCATTCCTGTTCGCCCTTAAATCACATCGTCCGTTGTTGAACGATAAGCTCTCCTCTGCATGGTGTTTCGCTGCTGAACAGGTAAGCTATTTAGGCCTCTTGGTACCTTGCTAATAATGCG
>OOFG01032436.1:1590-14494 GCA_900323295.1 Molva molva
CAAGTCCACGCCGTTGCACCGCAACAAGGGGGCCCACCCGCTGTCCGGCAGCCCCCTGGAGGTCACCGAGTTATGACTAGCCGAGGCCTCGTTGGTCTGAGCGCCCCCGCCGTGTGTTTGTGTCCTTGAGGGAACCCCCACCCAACCCAACCCCACCCACCCACCTCTATTCCATCACATCAGCGACTCCCACAGGGCGTCACGACGTGGGAGGGTGGGAGTCGTGCAGAGAGCCTTCGGTGAGCAGCGTCAGCGCCTTACTTCCCTGGCTCCTGGGAGAGCCGGGGAGGCAGAGTGGGGGCTGGGAGTGAGTTTGATGCTTAACTTGGGGTGCCACTTGAAGACTTCCAGAGCAGGTTCAGTGAGCGGAGGATGAGGATCAGCCAGGCAGCGCCCCCTGTGCTCACGGTTCGACCCAAAGACAGCAAGCCCAGCAGGAGAAGGACAGGAAGCTGAACCCGATGTTGTTACGCAATCACTGCAAGGATGTCTTCATGGCGCTTAATCTCTTAATATCCCCAATTTCTCTTTCGGACTGCATACACTCACACAAGCATGCAGACACACAGACGGTAACACAAGCAGACCAGCGAATGGCCATTCAAGGGGTCGGACAGTTACACAAATCTTTAGATTTTTTTAATTTATATATGAGGAAACAATCACTATTGAATACCTGTGGATGCGAGGACTACATGTAGATAAATAGGAGGCGATCTTTCAGATCAATGATCAGAACTATACATGATAACATTAACTCTATCGTGTTCCTGAGAGCCAACTTTGTCTCGTACAAAGAGGCTCCGATGTAAACCTTCCTAAGTGATGTCAAGTCTTGCTGAGAAGAAGGACGTTTCTTCAGCACATCTCCAGGGTGCACACCAGACGGCTCTACGTATTCTGCCATTAGCCACGCCTGCGCTCTATTGGACGGAATCAACCAATGGTGTTCAAGGAGACCGCTCACTGTTGCTTCAGAGGCTTGATCTCATAAAAAACATGAACAAGATTATCTGAAGATGGTGGGCCACCACAAAAAATATGTAAGCTTTGTATGGACCTGGGGTGAAGAACGGTCCACTGCTGGAGAAGGCCCTGTGCCCACTAGGGGAAACACTGCCACCTGTGGGTGTAAAATATTCAATGCTCAAAATGAGCAGTTTTTGCTTTATTTTTTTATTTGATAAGAAAATATTTAAGAGAAAATGTAATGGGATAAAAAATATTTTTGGAAGAAAATGCTGGCTTACCAAAATGGTTGTCGAGATCACTTGTGGATGTTTGGAGTGTGTACATTGTGCTACGGTGATTGTGTTGTCTGGTGGACCTGCGTAACGCATCGGTTGCCCACGAGTGGTGTTTTATAACCCCCATTTTGTACTTCTTTTTTTTTTCAATCATTGTTCCCCAGGCCCCTGAAATTTGTGTTGGCAAATGTTGTTTGAAGATGTGTAATAAAATAAATATGCAACGTGCGAGACTTGGGTCAATGGAAGAGCATGCCGTAGGACCGATGAAAGTACAAGTATGTAAGTTGCTCGTAAATAACTGAATAAAACACTGGTCTTCACTCAAATGATTCTGACAAAGTAAATACTCAAATAATGAATCCAAATTCTAGCGTGGTAGAACCGGGACGAGGGTGGAAATAAATCAGGACGATCTTTTGCCAGCACACCTCTATATTTTATTGGTTTTCAACTGGGATAGAAAAACGATTTATCAATGAGGAATTCAGCGTCCGTGGTGGTCTGTGGTGGTCTGGGCTCACCCTCACCGGGCGGTGGCAGTCCCTGCTATTGTGGCGGCGGCCGCGACAACAACTGCGGCGGCGGTGGCGGCGGTGGTGGTGGTGGTGGTGCCACCGGCGGCCATCTTCTTCAATGTCCTGTTCAACTACAGAGAGAAGGGAGACGTTAGCTGCCGCGCTGGCAGCAGCATGTGGGAGGCTGGTAGTACTGGTTCAGAGTAGAGTACTAGTAGGGGCACTTACCTCCTCAAACTTGTGGATCTGTCTGATGAAGAAATCTCCGTAGCGACGAGCGACCTTGGTGTCAGCGATGTGGATCATGTCCTGGAGGCAAACATCATGGAGGGAAAAGTGTTACAGTGCATTTTTTTCAAATAAGCACAGGGTATCCTTCAGCAAAACAGAGCCCTAGCTAAACACAAACACACACCTTGTCGATGTAGAAGTCGACCTCGGAGGCAGACTGGAACTCTCCGTCCAGGGCGGAGATGCCGCTGGTCCACACCAGGTTCTTCATCTTGTGTTTGAAGACCAGCAGCTGGATGCGGAACTCCTGCTCCGACATATCCAGGAAGCCGGCCAGCTTGGCCACCGGCATGGTGGTGTACAGCTTCAGGAAGCTGAGCGGCACACAATCACACACACACTGTTATTCAGCAGCTGGGTGTGGTTCACCTCAATCATTTACCACTATAATGCAAACCAGGAGCTCATTGAATATATTTGATAAATTCAGTGAACTGAATAAGAGTAACGCGGGGAGGCCTCAGTTGCCAGCAGTGTCCAAAAGTAACACCTTTCCCCAGCGGATAAATGGGATCATTTGGCGAAAGAAAATTTAGGGTTGCATATTAAAACGATAAGTTAATTTTGGACCCTGAGTGCCAATGTCCCATTAGATTACAAGCAACGATGGAAACGCCAGTTCGATGGCAACACCACAGTTTGATGAAACACAACAGTCGTAAAAGCAGCGGGTGCATGTGTTGTGTGGGGATGCGGCGCCCCCTACCTGCGGATGGTGGACAGCTGGGCCTGCTGCTGCACCTCCTCAGCGAACACCTTGAGCTGCTGCTGGAAGGGCTCCTTGTGGTAATTCGGGTGCACGTTGTCGTAGTTGGGCACCACTGGCGACAGGAACTTGGGGCAGGCGAAGCTGAACTGCTCCTCAAACACCTGCAGGTCTCTGGGGTGGACAAAGATACAGGAACGGTTAAAACATTGTTAATGTTTTAGAATTAAAACGCCATTTTATTCATGCAACTTACAGGTGAGGCTGAGGAACACCAAAACAATCAATATTAGAGCAATGTCAAATTTGTAATTAAAATAAATAAATAAATAAAAATGTTAAAATAAAAATTATATTGTTTCTAAATATGCAGTTGAGGGTTGTGGGAGACTGGATTGTCAACCAAGAACCCAGCCGAAAAAAGGTTCTGGGTTCGCATGTAAAGTCAACAATCCCCCATCAACCCATCTGTACGCATCCCAGCTCTCCTCTTCCTGCTCCTTCAAGCATCTGAATCGACCGCCAGTGGCTGGCTTTGGACAGAAGCATCATCAGCTAAATGACTACATAGCACATATCCACACTAGTATAATGGCCGACATGCTACAGAGACGAGGGCTGAAGACGCGATGGCCTCCAGCCTGTGTGTATGGAGGGGCCGCCTCACCCCTTCTGCATGCGCAGCATCTTGTCCCCGTACTTCTCCCTCAGCTGAGTGTGGATGCTCTCGTCGATGCGCATGGGGTACATGGTGAGCGCGATGGCCAGCAGGCCGTGCATCTGCTCGTTCTGCTTGTTGATCTGGGGGGACACAACAGCCATCGCTCGGATTCATCAAGACTCAGAGACCCACCGGGGTGGAGAGCTTCAGGACATTTGGTTATTTTAAAAGATACAGAGACTGAAAAGCCAACCGATGACTACGAAATCTCGCCCTATTGCTTGCAGAGGTTAAAACTTTTCAAGTAATGGGGTGGGGTGACAAGGGTGAACTGTACGCTGGCATTTTGTACTGCATTATTAAAATAAATATATATATATAAAAACATTTGAAAAAGTATAAACTCCCGAGTTAAATCCTAAAGCCTTGCGACTCACAGCAGTAGTAAACACTGACCATCTCATATTTGTACGTGGACCTCTGGAACATGTTCCTGGTCCTCTGGATGTACAGTAGGATGTTGGCGAACACACGGATGGCGTCCTGGTACCTCCTCATCATCAGGTAGGCAAAGCCCACATAATAGTAGGTGGTGATCTGGCACTCAGGCACACGTGAGTACATACTCTGGTGAGGAGACACAGGAGATGAAAAAACTGTCAGGGAGTATGTCGGAAAGAAGCCAGAGGAAAGAAATCATTCACACTGCCGGTTATCCCGTCGCATATGAAAGATGGGTGAACCCCTTCAAACAGGCTTTGGCTCTACCTTCTTGTTGAGCTCAATGTTCTCCAGGACCTTGATGGCCTGGTAGTAATCCCCAAGGAGGGAGTGGAGCCTCAGCAGTCCCACCAGGCTGAAGTAGCCCAGCATCTTGTAGAGGGAGTGGCGCCCGTACTCCCCGGCCACGCTCTCCGGGTCTCCTGTCCAGGCCAACCACACAGACGTTTAAAAAGATGTGCTCTCTTGGGCCCGAATTGGTTTAACTATGGTTCAATTAATTCAATATTACAATAGACAAAAATGTAATGTAATATATATATATATAAATGTATATCTATATCTATATATTCAATGTAGTTATTTTTCATAGCACGGTGATTGACAGCTACTGTTGGTTTTTGACTCAAATATCACTGAAGGCAAGCTTCGTCTACCCTAGCCACCGCAAGAAACCCAGCCACTTTTTGAAAAGCTATGTCCTGCCCCAACCTCTGCATTTATTCAATACAAACATCACCACAGATTTCCTATGAGCTTCTCTATCTTAATGGAAATGACTTACAAGTATATTACAGAACAGTCTTTACCTCCACTGGTGTAGACCTCCAGTTGACCGTTGATGTTGCTCTTGTCCACCAGCGAGTGGAGAACGTTGAGGACGCTGTGGACATTCCAGATCTTCGGGTTGCTCCTCAGGAATTCAATCTCTTCGTCAGACTTCTTGGCCGTCTTGCAGCGGTACTGGCTGAACGACTGGAACTGTTGAGAAAATGGAACAGAGCATTTCACGGTGTGTTCTGCTAATGAGCAACACGGCAGAACTGGGGTTATTCTGGGCGTTTATAAATGAACAAGTCTGTTTACAGTGGTGGTAAACTAAAGTGGGCATAACAAGTGAACCATACACAACATTGAGAACACCATTAGGCATCCTGCAGGTACTCAGCCCCTGAGGAATCAGAGTCAGTCCCACGATAATAATTCAGTGATAACTTGGAAATGCACTATGGCTGTGAACGGGGTCGGAAATGAACAGGGCTTAAATTTTGCCACAAAATATATATAATTGCCCCCCCGAAATTGGGATGACTGGAGCTTTAGATTGCGAAATAAAATCTTTAGTACTCAGTTTTTGGCTTTGGCTTTGCAAATGTAATGTAATGCATGTCATGCATGTCATTCAACATAGAAAATATGGTAAAGATTTGACCTTGAAACTATACAAAACTCCCCTGAAACATCTTACAGGGGGCAAAACCAAAAAGCTTGTTAAAAAGGCAATTTGAAAAGGAGGAAACTAAATATATTTGCAATTACATAAAAAGAAGTATCAAATGAAATATACCTGATAAATAAACTCATCGATGATGTCCCAAAGCCACTGGTTCGGAAGCTCCAGAGGGGCGGGGCCATCGGCATCTGCATAACACACAGACTGTGAGTTCACCGTAACGACAGTACAACACTACACTGCCATCGGTTCATGAACAGTACGGGGAGAACCCATGTTACTTACTCAAAATGTAGTTGAAGAGGTTGCAGTAATTGTAATACGACTCAAATCTCTGGTCCAGAGTGGGTCCACCCTAGAGCAAAAGGTAATTTGTGTATTGATGTTAGTTAACAGGCTTGGTACTTGGATGACCACTCAATTTGATCTACGGGTCTCATATGAGGCGAGGTTAGTCTCAAGAAGTGGTCACTCACGCTGACTTTGGCGTAGATGTGTCTGTAGTACAACTCCTTATACAGGATGATGAAAACAGCATCTGAAGGAGACGAGGAGAAAAATTATGTAAGTGATGGCTTTGAGTCACAAGCCTACACATAATGCAATGATACATTTAAATAGATTTCGACTTGATTTCGCTGCAGAGACTTCAAATGTTCTAATGTCATGTTTTTCTGCATGCTTGCTGTAGTCAAAGTTTTACCCATAAAGCTTTCAACAAATAAGCCATTGGACATAAACAACATTCAATGTGCGTGTTTATAAACAAATGCAAATAGAGATTTAAAAAAATGTATTGCTGGATTAAAACTGTATTTTTAGATATATAGTCACCATTGCCAACGAGCGAAGCGATGGCCTCAGCCTCAGGCCAGGGAGAAGTCTTGAAGAAGCGATCCGTCAGCTTGTTCCAACTGGCGGGGTCAGGGAAAAGGTAGGAGATGAATTAACCATCAGCATCTGAGAGTCTCAACTCTGATGACAAGAGAATCAGCAGTGATTCAATGACAGAGGTTGTATGGGTATACCTGTTCTCATAGACATCTTGTATCTCATAGATCTTCTGCTCGATGCTCTCACTGGACACGCGATTGGCCTGAAGCTCGTACACCTTCTGATCAATGAGATCAGTGGTGGTTTTGTGGAAATACTGGAGGAAGTTCTTGATCACCTCTGGGATGACATGGTAGGTCTGTTGTTCATACTGCCTCTCGTAGGCCAGATCTGCTTTAGGGTCCCCTGCAATGGAAACGTAGTCCAACAATGAATATAGTCTGCAACAAAAGTAAGAGTTGCTTATGAGTAGAAATAATGTTGCGAGTGTGTTTACTGACCTGTGTGGAGGTCATAGTCATAGGGGTCGTACTGTAAAAAAGAAAAATTACGCTGTTAAAGATCTGTCAGAGTACACCATCATCGTTGGGATATCCTTTTTTCTATTGTATACTGGTCTAGTTTACGTGAGCTCGCATTGTTCACACAAATAGCATTAAAACGAGTCACTCATATAATCCAACTTTATCGAACACGATTTGAAAAGAGGTACTATATTCCCATTGCCAACAGACGTTTATCATCCTCCTAGACCGTATGCTAGTTACTGTATTATGCACTGGTGGCTAAGCTAACTAGCTAGCTAGCTATCAAGACTATCAGCGTAAATGGTGATCCGTGTCTGTACGTTGAACGTATGAAAGAATGTATATACCGCAGGGGTTTCTTCCTCGTCGTGGTATGACATGATGACACAATTACTCCAATATTGTGAGGATGATCGGTGTCAGCGGTGCAGAGAATAACCACGCAACTTGCGCCGGGCGACTGAAAGGAACCGGAAAGAGGCTTGTGTTGTTTTACACGAGACTATTGCATTGTGGGATTGCAGCATGCCTACGATTATACCAGCACCGACCTGTGGTACATGGAACACAAACAACGAGAAGCATTATCTGAACTAACCATTCTTAGTTAGCTCGACGTGCTTTTTCTATATTTAGTAGTTTAGTAAAAAAGCCGCTCCAACTGCTTTTGTAACAGAGAATCTAATTACTTGGTATTTTCTTCTATAGACAGATGATTATTACTGCATACTAATGTTATAACATTATATAAACGTATATTCATGTGTAATTACACAGGAATGACGCATACCAAATAGTTTAAGCCACAATGCATCTCATGAAGTCCATTAAAGATGTATATCAATCTAATTCATAAGTGGAGTCAGACACACACACACCCATATATATATATATATATATAGCAGTGGATCAAGGAGGTCGACAGACACAACCATTGCTGTGTGAATGTGTGAATGGGAAATTGTGAGGGCATGAAGTGCTTTGAGTGGCCATAGTGGTTAAGGAACACCATACAAATGAAATGCCATCCATCTTTAATAAATGTTAAACATTTACAAAAGTACAATGTAATTCATAATTCATTGGGTTATTCACAGTGGTGGATCATATTCAGCTGCTGATCAGCGAGAGCTCATGGCACATGTTTTTGAATTGTACGAATATTTGAATTCTGACAGACTAGGACCCTAGAAGGTCTAATAACCAACTACGTTTATGTTTACTCATTCTTCAAACATCTTCAGCCATCATATTTTTCCCTAAATTGTAATAGCCTGAGCTAAAATGAAATCCCCAAGTCATCTTTAGTAATGCGATACAGGGGGCACGTGAGTAGTGGTGTTGTGCATTGTGAAAGAAGCCAATCAGTTATTCATGAGCAGGCAGACCAGCAGCACAACAAACAAACAGGATCTGGGGAAGCAGCTCCAAGCAGAGCCATGGGGACCATGGAGAATACCCTCAAGTGTCCCATCTGCCAGGACCTCTTTGTGGACCCTGTGTCACTCCCCTGCGCACACAACTTCTGCCTCACCTGCATCCGGGCGGTGTGGAACGCGGATGTGTCCGAGGAGGGGCCGTTCTTCTGCCCAGAGTGTCAGATCATCTTCCCCTCCAGAGTCCCTCTGGAGGTGAACACAGACCTTCAGACCAAGGTGAAGGACCAGGCCTGCAACGGCACCGCAACGGCCAGCCAGCCGTCTGGAACTCCTGGCAGTTCGGCAACACCATCTCCGCCCATCGGCTGTGACCACTGCATAGAGGCAGCGGGGTCCGTCGCCGTGAGGACCTGCCTCACCTGCGACGCCTCGCTGTGCCAGGCGCACGCTCTGCTGCACCAGCAGAGGGCAGCACTGCGGGAGCACACGCTGGTGGACGTGACGGGGGACCCCATGTCTCTGAAGTGCAGGGAGCACCGTGAGGAGCTGAAGCTCTTCTGCATGGAGGACCACGTCCCCGTGTGCTGTCTGTGCGTCCTGGTCGGCTCACACAAGAACCACCGGGCCGTCCAGCTTCATGAGGCCTGCTCAGACCTGAAGGTGAGTCCAGGATGGGGTCTTTAGGTAGCCTGGTGGGTTTATCTATCTAACATACATCTGAGTAGACACTGGACACGTGTGCTGTCACTATAGGGTCGATTTTAAAATGGCTTGTAATGGCTTAACCCTTTTTTGACTGGTGAATGTACTTACATGCCATGCTAATTCTGCTGCATCTTTTTCCTTAGAACATGCTTGAGACTACTATGAGTCAACTGCTGAAGAAGAAAGGTGAAGCAGAGCATGCTATCAAGGACTTGGAGACGCTGTATACACAGACAATGGTACAATGCATGTAGCGTTGAAGACAAAATATGAACCCCCTAATTTCCCATGGTCAAAATCATCACCGTCATTGTTTTCATGCTTGTTTGTTTGTTTGTTTGTTCGTCAGGATTCGGCTGCAGATTTCCGAGAGAGGATCTCCGACAAGTACAGCAGGCTCCGAGCTGTCCTGGATGGAGACGAGCGGCTCATGATGCAGATCATCGACGCGGAGGAGACATACACGACAAAGTGGCTGGAGACGCAGAGGGTCGCCATGGAAACCCTGATCCAAGAGGCCGACAGCCTCCGGGCCCAGAGCAGACAGCTGCTGCAAGAAACCAACAACCTGACCTTTCTACAGGTGGCCGATCACTCCCGGAACATTTGTATTTGAGCACAATGTTTTTTCATCGGGATCTTATGCTATCTTCCACTGCCAAGCAAGTGACGAAGCATTTTCTGCTTGTTTTTAACAGCGGATCACAGCACAAGGTCTAGGGTGAGTGTATTTCATTCAGGCTTCTCTGTCCATACCTCAACCCTGAACCTTTGTTTACATCTAATCTGAATCTAACTTATGTTTACGGTGTATCTTGTTGTCGTAGCAACCCTCTGGATTTGCCACCCATCCAGGAAGTTGACGGATACCTGTGTGATCCCCAGAGGATGAGGACGGCGGAGAGGCTGGTGGACGACCTCTCTGTGGCTTTGTCCCCGCACTTCCCCCGCATGTGGTCACGTTAGTATCACCATCAAATCACCAGACCACTCCATGTCCACTGACTTCCCCGTAAACAGCCCGTAAACAGCCCGTAAACACCCCGTAAACAGCCTGTAAACACCCCGTAAACACCCCGTAAACAGCCCATAGCGGCGGTGGAGTCAATGTGCTTGCATTTGTTTCATCTGCAGGTCTGTGTTCTCCCTCATTGGACTTGGAGACCGCCCATCCCAGACTGGAGGTGTCCCAGGACAGGAAACAGGTGTTCTGGCGCAGACAACCACCCCATGAGACCAAGAACGCTCTTACGCCTTATGATTGCATGTACAGTGTGTCGGCCCAGGAGGGATTCACCGCTGGCCGGCACTACTGGGAAGTCATCGTCCAGGACAAACCCTATTGGCTGATTGGCGCGACCATGGGGCCAGCCTATAAAAACAACCTCCCATGTCAGGAGGAGGCCGCTCTTGCGGGTGTGAAGGGAGAAACGGTATCATGGTGCATCTACCATGGAGACGGGAAATACTTGTCGTGCCACGATACCCTTGAAAAGCCACTGTCGGTTCCGGGAAAGAGACTCCGAAAGCTGGGCATGCTGGCCGACCTCCAGAAGGGGGAGCTGTCATTCTACGATGCCGACACGCTGACTCTACTGGAGGGTTACCGTGTGAAGGGCACGGAGGCCCTCTACCCGGTGTTGAACCCTTGCATCGATGTGAACGGTGTCAACTGCCAGCCCCTCAGCCTGTTTTGCCTCGGAGACGGCGGTGACCAGAACGTATACGCAGATGAGAATGAAGGCTGAGGAACTGGTTCAATATGACCATTTAAGATGATATAATAGGAGGGTCAACAACCACCCTCTTATTCTCTGTCAGCCTGTGTTAGATATGTGTCCCTTTTCCAATTTCGACAACACTATGAAAAGTGACTATAATATGGAGATATTATGTAATATATATTGTGTCTCATCAATTCTTAATCCAAGGCCTATTGATCTATTCACCTGAATGGTCTGCTCTGAAGACCCATCGCAGGGTCAAAGGTTACTGGATGTGCGGTGTTGCAAATGTTTGACTTCTTCACAAACCCTTCTCTATGTAAACGTATTTACAACTTTAAGATGGCTTTTATTAAACAAAACATGTTTACCTCAAAAATAGAACATCAGTGCTTTTCTCAGGGAAGGTTTATTTAAAAGATTTAAAATCCAAAATGCAACTCTTTAATATCCCATTTATATTTGGTGTTGAGTGAAGTCAATTCACCTGACTTTCAATAGACTCTCTGGCTTAGGAAAGTTTTTAGTGTCTTATCAGGTTTCTCTACATTAAGTTTTATTTTTATTTCACACACACATGAGGCCTTTAGAAACAAAATACAAAATACATCTTAGCCATACAGACCGGAAATACAGAGTGGCTCAGTTCACATCCCAACCCATGCGTTACTGGGCTTCTTTTGCCTGCGCAGTTTGGGTCTTTGACTTGATCCAGCCCAGGTAGTCCCTAACCCGTGTGTAGACCCCTGGTTTGTTTATGCGGCCACATTGGTCCCCCCAGCTCACCAGACCGTAGATGACCTGTACATGGTCCTGCTCACATGTCAACGGTCCACCAGAATCCCCCTGAGAGCATGGAGGAAACATAGTTTACTAACTATCTATTGAAGGTGTGGAGTTACTGTAGATGTCTTAACCCAAAATGACGCACAGTGATTTTTTAGATACATATTAGTTTAGGAGCAGGTAGGGGTTAGGCAGCTTAGCACAAAGATGCCTACAGACATTGGGGATTGAGGCCAGAATCTTTCGGCTGGGAGTCAAACCCCCTAGCAACTAGAATATCCTGCCTCCATAAGACACCCTGCTTCCCAATATACCAATACATGCTATTTCATGATCTGAGCCTCCCAAACACTGGGCCTAGCACACACACACACACACACACACACACACACACACACACACACACAAATATACATACACACATACACACTACACTCAAGTATCATAGCTGCCGACTCACCTGGCATGAGTCCACACCTCCCTGCAGGTAGCCAGCACAGAACATGCCCGGGCCCACTGATGCGCCATAGACTTTACCGCTGGAGCACTTGTCCTGGTTGATAAGGAGTACTTTGGCATCCAGAAGGTGGTCAGAACCATAGTCCGCTGCAACCAAGGTAATAGTGTATCAAACAGGAGCCAGTAGGTTACAAAGCGAAACTCATGCTACAGAACTGTCGAAACTGTTGATGTTTCTGTGTCAAATCAAATCAAAAGTTCCAGGTTTCCGATTTCCCCTTTTTGGAATTGTAAATGTGGTTACGGAAAGGAACTGTCATGTGTTGGGAACAATAGAAAGCTTTGCATTTGAATTTTATAATGAAGCCTCTCTCACAGTTCTCAGTGGCACCCCATCCAGAAATGGTGCACTCTGAGCCATCCGGCATCGGCCCTTCAGGCATGCAGATTCTCTTCACAAACTGGCTCTCCTTGGCGCAAGAGCCATTATTGCTTTTCAGCCTCAACACAGCTGAAAGAGAAACACTCACGTCACGTGACACCGTGGACATTCATAACCTAAAAATGGAAAAAGGAAGTTTGATCTGAAAGGAAAGTGTAAAAGGATCACCTATGTCATTGTTGACAGCTGTAGGCGTTTCTCTGTAGTTCTCATGAACGATGGCCTCCTCCACCTGGAGGGTTTGCTCTGTGGGCTCTTCAATTCCCAGGGATAATCCACCCAAAACGACTTGCATGTTGTTTTTCTTGTCACTAGTGGCAGACGTCAAGACGATTAAAAACAAGTAGAAGTGATACCTACTCCAAATCTTTATTTGAGTCTGCTTACATGCAGTGGCCGGCGGTCAGAACCCAACAGCTGTCGATCAGAACCCCTCCACATGTGTGTCTGAAGGGCTGGCCGCTGCCTTTGAGGCTCGCTTGCAGGGAAACCTGCCAGGGGAGGGCCCCGGGAATAGCCTTGAGACCGCCGTAGATGCGCTGGAAGGACTTCTTGGGCTGCGCTCTACCACAGGTGGAGAACTGTGCAGGCTCAGCCGAGGTGTTGAGGGTGGGCTGAACGGGTCCTTGGGAAGGAGCTGTAGATGGGTCTGCTGGAAGGGTCGGAGCAGG
>OOFG01032523.1:1638-25566 GCA_900323295.1 Molva molva
CCCGACCCATAGTCTCTCTAATGTGATCGTCTATTCTGCTGGTGTACACTCGCCGGTATCCAAACACTTAGATAGCTGTGTCCCCATCACAATCACAAGTGTTTTGACCTTCTGAAGCGCTAATCAAACCAGAGTTAAGGGAATGTTGAGGCTTTTTTTGTCACATGTCGGTCAGTGTGGACTCTGGCTACCCTTGGGAATGAAGCATCTGGTCAGGCCGTCCCACTTGATATCGAACAGTCTTCGGTCATTTAGCCTTGGTTCATGTAGTTTCTTTCCAAACTCCCTTAGTTCCGGTGTGGCTTTAGGTAAACAGGCATGGGTGGCCCAGGGAAACGCCCTGCGCAAAACCAAACACCCAAACATTTTTGAAGGGTGGAATAGGAGTTGAATTGTGAAATCGTAGTATTAGCAAATTCAAACAACCTCAACTGCCTCAATTTGGGGAGACATGAACAACTGTTAGTGAGCAAAGCATTGTGTTTATTTATAAATATCTTGTTCGGGCCGTCATCACTCATTTCCTCATAGTCTAGGCTCAGTTCTTTTTATGGAGGGAACTGAAAAAGTGAGTTGTGTGCGAGGGCTCTTTTGCTCTTGGAGAGTGACACTGGTGTTGTTACGAAGTGGTGCATATTTGTGCAGTGTGCACACATCACAGCACAAAATCCGTTCTATTCTGATTTGAGCCCTCCCTGAGTTAAATTCTCCCCTGTTCTAGACAATGTGGTTGGTGACACAATTGATAAAAAAAACTGGTTGACAAAGGATGTTAAATAAGTTACCAATGATTTAAATCATATTGTTTTGTATCACTTTATACTGCTAGTGTGCAGTTATTGAATCTTCTGCAAATGAAAATATGAAAATAATGTTCTTGATTTATAAAAGAATGAGTGTGTGTACATGTAAATATATACATATTTTGACCAGATGAGCGAAGTACCTATAACTTAATTGTAAATTGAACTGAAATTGAAAAGCATGTTTGTTTTTGTCTCTCTAAACAGGGCGACACAGTGTATGCCACGGTGGTGCCGGAGCTGGATGAGAAGGAGCTGGAGAAGACAGTGAACCCCATCGTCAAGGAATACTTTGAACACGGAGACACTAAAGAAGTCCAGGTAATGTGAAGCGACACACACACGCGCATCATGAGAAGGGTTTTGTCCAACCGGAGGATGTATGCATAACTGACTAGGTCAGTGGTTCCCAACCTTTTTTGGTCTGTGACCCTATTTTGGGTTCAGAATATTTTGGCGACCCCCAGACTTCTTAGATTTCTGTGCATCTCTGCTTCCACACATCATTTGAACCCAATCAACAACCCACATTGATATCAGGCAAAGTTGGGGTACACTGCTCTAGATGTAATCACCCTACAGACCGTGTGCCTGATATTGCATTTTTATATATTTTTCAGTTTTATATTGACAAGATTAACAGAACAATGCAGCCATCAAAGCTACTCATTTGAATGTCTTTCCGAATGTAAAATTCATATTTCCCCTGATAATTCATTGAGCCAATCTTATAGTCTCGCTCTCTCTCTTGTCCCTGTCTTCTTCCTCCAGGCGTTGTTGAAGGGCCTGAACCTGGGTGCTCATAAGTTTGAGTTCTCCTCCCTGGCCCTGTCCCTCTCCCTTGAAGGCAAGGCCAGCCACCGGGAGCTCACGTCCCGCCTGCTGTCCGACCTGTTGGGCAAGGAGCTGTCCCAGGCCGACATGGCCCGCGCCTTTGACAAGTTGCTGAAGGAGCTGCCGGAGCTCATCCTGGACACCCCGGAGGCTCCCAAGGTAGGCAGCAGAACTAGGGAAAGAAAACACGGGGAGGAAACTGTGCCATCCGTGGTGAATCCGGGGTACGGCAGCTGTCGATTGGCTAGAAATAGGTGTCGGGTGATTTTTACTGCCATGTGGACATGATGCTAGTGGGACCAATCCGAAGAAACCGTGACCTTGACTGGTGTGTTTTGTGCCACAGATGTTGGGACAGTTCCTGGCCCGAGCCATAGCGGACCACGTGCTGCCCATGGCGTTCCTGGAGCGCTACAAGGGCAAGGTGGACTGTGTCCACGCCAGGTAAACGCCTGATAATGGACCCGATAACATTATCACTCATTTACTTTCTTTTATACGGTGTGTATTACAGTATGTCAAATGTGATAGGCTGGCGATGGATCTATCATACTTCTGGATGGACCTCCCACTTGGGATATCACCAGTTGATGGGTTTAAGAAATGGCTTGTCATGACCAACCGGCCCTACACCTGCTGGTCAAATAGGGGCCCTTTAAGTCAGAGCGTTTAATTGTGCAGGTGTGTGTGTGTGGATAGAATCGATTTTGTTTTTTCCACTCACGTTTCTGCTGTTGACGTCTGTCCAGAGCGGCGTTGGACCGCGCTGCTGTGCTGCTGTCCATGAAGCGGGAGATAGTACGGCTAGACAACGTGTGGGGTGTGGGTGGTGGGCTGCGGCCCGTCAAGCATCTCGTCAAGGAGGTGAGCACCTCGCCTGACACAGTACGCCGATGGACGGTTGGCTTTAATCAGACATTGATGAGGAAGATTTGGCTTAGAAGAATGATTACTAATAAAGGGTTGAGTAAAGGGTGGCAAATTATGTTTAAAACGCCTCAGTTTGGCCACAAAGTATCGTGAACTCCGGATATCATTGGGAAAGTATTGGCTCTGAATCTTTTGGCTCTCGGATAGCAAAATGCATTCTGGGTAAAGTGTGCGATCTGCTGTCATGCTGTGTCAGCAGAAATTGACAGGGATGTTGGATCTTCTAAACAAAATGGAGGAGCACACTGTTTATATACACCCACAACATCAAACTAACACACACACAACAGAACATACCTAATTAGTTACCGTCATACACACACCCCTAATTAGCGATGATAATACACCAGCAAGGCAGGTTTATATTGACGTATTGGGAGTGTGAGCATACTCCTCGCCTTTTTAAAATGACTCAATATTTTGTACAACCTCAGGAGTTTAAAGTGTGGTTTGTTTGGAGAAGAAGCAGGAGACCTCTTTCAAATCCCTGTTGTCGTCATCGTCTCTGGCTTCTTCTTCTTTTTCTTCTTTTAGCTTGTCTAGTCTCTCACTAGCTTAAATGCATACAGCCAATGTGAGTTCAGAGGCCATGCAAAAGGAAAACTCTCTCATTAAACGTCCACATAAAAAGTTCAACCCTATAGTTATCTGAGCTGTGCCATGTCTGTGAATAACATGTTGGGAAGAGTTAGCTCTTCAGCCCACTGCTCAGTACGGCTAGTATCTGTAAGACAAACAAATGATTCTGATAGAACAAAGTCATGATTGTATTACTTTTTATGACTGAACTACTCAAGGCATCTTGGATAACTAACCTTTTATGACATACAAGTTGTGTTTGTGTCAAAGATTAACCGGCACTTAATGGTCCGCAAATTTGTTATTCGCAACGAAACATGTCTTTTCCATCTCCTAATAAATAAAGTTAACTGAAATGGTATGTCATTATAAGTCAAATGCAAGATCTTTGTGTATGCATGCCTGGCAATCCCCAAAAATATGTAAATGTAAGATGGAAGTCAGCTGAAGAGGTCCTAAATCTGCTGCCTTCTCTTATCCTGTACAGTGTCAGAGATTGCACACATTTTACATTTGAACTTTTCTATGACTCAAACAGTATCTCCAGTCCTGCTTTGTGTCTTAAGCACCTCCTGTGTGTGTGTGTGTGTGCGTGCTCCAGATGATCCTGCTGTTGAAGGAGTACCTGGTGTCTGGGGAGGTGTCGGAGGCAGAGCGCTGCCTCAAGGACCTGGAAGTACCCCACTTCCACCACGAGCTAGTCTACGAGGTATGTACATGCTAGACCCGAACAATTGTAAACCACAAATGGATGGCATTGTCAACACTGCCACCTTGTGGTCAAACAGCAAATCGTCATTCAAAGGAATTTATTTTTGATTTACTAATGCAAATGAGTTACACATTAAATATTAAATATTATTAAAAAATAAATTTGAATTAAAAAATCTTCTGTAACATCTTGTGTATCTATTTATGTTTGTTTGTATTGTGTTTCAGGCTATAGTGATGGTGCTGGAGTCCAAAGGGGACACTGCCATCCATATGATGATGAAGCTCCTGCAGTCCTTCTGGAAGTCGGGCCTCATCACCGTGGACCAGATGAACCGGGTCAGTTCGGGTTTTAAAAAACTGTCAGGTGGGCAAGGATTGTGTAGCGGCTAGGATGTTGGGATACCTAGCAGAATGGTAGGGTTCAATCCTCACGTCCGCTGCCTACTTGTAGGCATCCTTGAGCAAGATGCCCTAACCCCTACCTGCTCCCTGAAGACATTCTACCCGTACTCACTTTTAAGTCGCTTTGGATAAAAGCGACTCATAACTTAATAATGGTTGATTTACTATGAGCCATTAACCATTTAGCATGAAATGGTAAATGGTTCTGTTGACCAAACCTGTTATAGTGATGCAGGTTTTTCTTCGATGTACGGGTTTCAGGGTTTCCAGCGTGTGTACGACGAGCTGCCAGAGATCTGCCTGGACGTGCCGCACGCCCACTCCATCATGGAGACCTTCGTGGACCTGTGTTACCAGGAGTCGGTCATCACCAAACATCTCAGAGACACCTGTCCATCCAGGTGAGCGGCACTCACCAACCGATAGGGGAAGCAACCCCCTAACACCAGTGACAGTTACAGAGCACCAGTTATTTACTTTCCTGTCTAATCGGACATCAACATTGTGTCAATGACCTCGTTATTCATTGAATTTCATTGGACTCGAATGCCACATTAATTACTTCCGTATAATGGTAATGTCAGGCATTATTTCAAGGTGACATGCAGTGTGATTTAAGGGTTATCCATTGTTTTTCATTGAGTGATTGATTTAATTGATCATTTAAAACTTGTATATACATTTGCACCCAACTAACACATGCATAAATAAAGATTATCAAGGATACCGCAAAATAGCATAAATCGTATTTCCATTGTGGGCCTTTTAGCATCTGATATTTATTAGCTATATCCAGTTGACTGCTCAGACACTTTGCCAACATCCAACGGCCATCATTGCATTAACCGATTACGCTTCCTCTTTTTCTATCCACCCCCACCAGAGGTCGAAAGCGTTTTGTCAGCGAGGGCGACGGTGGATTGGTCAAGAACTGAGGAAGAGCAGAGCGGGAGGAGTAGGGAAGAAGGCGCACGGCGACTCACTCCCTCACTCGTCTTTCCACTCCACTCATCTTGTTATCTGAATCTGCCCGTTCACCGGCCTGCTAGTTTACCTTGCTGTACCTTTGTTGTCACAACACACATCCACACCAGCATCGAAACGTAGGAGAGAGTAGACGGCATGAGGCCGAGGAAGCCCAGTTCCCTTCATCTGTTTATTTTAAAAGAAAATTGTAAAAGTATTCATGACTGCAGGGGGTTAACTAAAACTCTTAAGGTTAGGTTTTTCTTTACCTTAGGCTTTGTACAAAACCCGGAAGGATTTGATTTCAGGCAGTGAAAGGGGGCCCCTGGGTTCCTTCATGGTGCATTTTGAGGTTTCTTTATTTTACATTTATTTGGTGCTTTAAGTCTTTTGCTGTGCTCTACCTTTTGCATTTTTACGTCCCTGTTAATAATTTGGATTCTGATTGTATTGCAGAATGAAAAGCACTTAGAAAAAATAAATAGTACTTAGTAGCAGAGCTCAGCAACAGCGGGACACAGTCTTTAATTCTTCTGCTGCACACAGATTTCTTTCTAAAATACATGTTTTCATTTGTCTTTTCGTTGTTGTACTGGGATTTTTCTTTTGCAGGGTTTTCTCCGTTCCTTGTCCCTGTCGCTGCGTATTAAGGCCCTTGTTCATTCTGAAGAGCAGTCAAGACAAAAAAAGCATTTTGTGTACCGTTTCAATATTCATATGATACTCTGTTCAGGGCATGTATGTTTAAATGGCCCATTGCTTCGCCAGGTAAGAAAGTAAATTGGGGTTGGTTCTGTTTTGTAAATTGGAAATCCGTAACCTGTGATTGACTATTGTAATGGGCACTTGAATAGGCAGGCGTATTGAGTTGTCACACAGTGTAAGGAAAATCGGAAACCCTAATGAATGGCTAATCGGATCGGTAACTGGTTAGCCTGGTCTAAAAATGAATGTTAAAATTCTGCTAAAAGTGTCCATAAAAACTAAGCCCTGGTTTATATCTTGCTGGGGAGACTTTGTTGATGTATGTTCCAGACTATGTTCATACAGTGTTTGTGAGTATAATTTCACATGTTGACCAAAGTAAGGGATATGGAACACAATATATTACATTCATTAAAAAAAAAAGTTCAAAAATGTAACGTTTGTATATCTTATTTCTTATTAAACGGTTTCTTTGCCGGGAAAGTCACATGCACATTTGACAAATCAATAGTCGTAATGTTAGGCCTTTTATATTTATTTATTTGCCCAGAATTTAACCTCTTAAGAAGATGTGGGAGTGAAATGAATAACTTCTTACTGAAAGTCAATTACTAAACGATTATAATAACTTTTGTGAGGAAAATGTGCCAGTTGAAAGTGAAGTTACTGGGTTTCAAATCATAGAGGGTATGGTTGTACTGAAATCCACGCTGGGACACGTCAGTGGTGAAGTGGGGATGGGGGCGGGACCAGGAAGTGAATAGTCAAGCTAGCAGCGGATAATGAGTAGCTGAGCCATTCATTTGACAGGTGAGAATTAGTTATTCAAAAACAAAGTTAGCGCAAGGAAATCTATACCTCTTGTTGAACCTTGCGATACATTTTTAGATCACTAATTGTATATACAGTGTGCTTTAGCCAAAGCCATTTGTTTAGCGTAGCGGTAACGCTTCAGTGTGGCACCCGTCTGCACTTCAAATACCATAGCTTGGTAGATTGCTTTGCATAAAGGAGCAATAGCAGTATTTCAGTTAAGCTTCCATTTCCATTTGACTTCAGAATAATAAAATGTAATTTGTAGGTTCCTCAAACGAAATGAGCCAGCTCAGATATGCTAACTCAATACAATACACACACACACACACACAATACAATCTCGCAAGCAGGTTTAGTTTGTCTGCTTCCTGTGTAATAATTGCATAAACAAAAAGCCCGAGTGCATTATGTGAGTTGATTCCTTAAACAAAAGCATAAAAAAATATACTGTGTACACGTTCTATAACCATTCAAATACATTATTATAAGACTATATTTAGAATTATTATTATATTTATTTATGGTGCGAACTAGGCAATTCCATTCTAGTATTTTGGAAGGCGCAAGCTCACCTCGATCACCTTATAGTGTTCAATCAATGTTAATTTGTATAAATGTCCTTTGTTTCGGCAGGGCATGATGGGCAGGCAGAGGAAGAGGGTGGGGGCAGGGGAAGCTGCACCCCTTCTGAGGAAAGACGAGAAGCCCATTGGCTTGCACTTCAAGGAGAAGAAGAAGAAAGTGGACATTGGCAAAGTGTTTATCAATATCTCAATCGGCCTTTGCATTTTCAGCCTGGTTTGGTTTTTCTATGCCCTGTACATGCGGTCCAGCCTGGCTAAACGCGTGGCCACGCTGCACCCTTCGCCGCGAGTCCTTGACGACAACAGCACCAGCGCCGAGGTGTCCCCAGAGAGGTTTTGGGGATCCTACAGGCCTCAGGTCTACTTTGGGATGAAAACCAGAAGTCCTAAGTCCATCGTTACAGGTAACACCTCACTACTACTATTTCTACTACTACTTACTTCAATTTACTTTATGTAGTTCATTAGTAGACACTGGTATCCAAAGCGGGCTTACACAGTTAATCAAGATATATCAATAAGGAGCAGATAGGGGTTAGGCATCTTGATGCCTACAGGGTAGTCAGAATACATTTGGGATCGAACCCAGAACCCAAACTTAACCCTGAACGCCGGCGGCGTTCTTTTCGTCTCGTCCAAGTGACTTTCCGGGGTACTTCAGGCGTCACTACCTAGGGACACCGGCTGCGAGGTGTGTGGATATGTGGAGCTCCGTCTTTGCAGCCGTATCCACCGCCGGCCAGATAAGGCATCCAATCATTTAACATAGCAACCAGGATTGGACATTTCGAAGCTAAGGCCTTGATGCAAGTCTTCCTATGTATTTTTCCATCCCCACGCACCACCAACTGCATTCCCTGATATCATGCCTCTCTCTGCAGGCCTGATGTGGATGCGGCAGTTCTCCAGCATGGACGTGAACCTGAGGCACACCTGTGAGCAGGGGGACAACCTGCAGGGCTACGGCTGGCTGATGCACGACGGCCTTAGCTTCGGCGTCCAGGAGGTCCGCGATAAGGACTTCACCCTGACCACCGAGTTTGTCAAGAGGAGGGGCGGGGACCACGGTGGCGACTGGACCTGGAGGATCACGGCCAAACAGCATGTGAGGACCGGAGATTACAGCTCTTCTTATTCAAGTTTCTTCAACTGTTTGTCTATTGAAATTCACATATGATATATTATCATATGTAAATGGATATCCTACCTGGGGGCACGATAGTCTAGTGGTTGAACTGTTTGACTGCCAGATGAAAGGTTCTGGGTTTGAACACAAATGTCTGCAGTCCTTATCCAAGATGCCACCACCTACTACTCAATGACGTGTATATAGAATTCATCGTTTGTCCCATTGGATTGAAACATCTGCTCAATACCTAAACGGTAATGGTATTTGCATTCCAAAACATTGATTTCCCTTATTTCTCCTTCTTCTGTTCTTTAATTTGCACCACCAGAGTTCCTCCCGCCAAGCGCCAGTCATCTCCCTGATGTTTTACGCAGCAGCAGATACGCAGGGCTCCCTGGAAGCTCACGTGGAAGAGAAGAAAGGTCTGGGATCCATCACAGGCTTCTCTGAGGAGCTCGGACACTTCAAGATCACCTTCCGCAAGCCCGTCACTGGGGAGCTGTCCAATGTCAAATACGCTTGGTAGGTCAAGGGGTTTTGAATGGTGGAAGAATGATGATTGTGGTTATTGAAAATAAGATGACATAGACTCTAGAGTTACAATTTTAGTAATCAAGCAGACACTTTTATTCAAAGAGACTTAGGTTGGGCTGAGAAAAACCAAGCATACATCAATTGTGTCAGAATTGTGTGCAGAGTAGCTATAGGAATCAGAAAAAACGATCTCCCATAATGGTTAAAAATAGTGCTGTATTTATACATTCATGATTAAATGCAAAGTGTTGATTAGGTATTTAAACAGTACTTGCATAGTGGCAGCACTCACTAAATCTGTTTTACTAAATCCTTGGCCACCCACAATTTTTTTGTAAATGCTTTGGCTGCAAGGACAGCTTTAGGGAAAACCAATAATAAATGTGTCCGGGAGATGACGATTTTCTCTCATCTTTTCAGCTACAACAACCTTCAGACTGTTACTCCAGGCTTGGAACGGCTGACCGACATTGTAAAGAACAGCCTCTCTCGAAGGTTTGTCTACAGCCCTCCCTCTGGTGAAAAGAGGCATTACATTGCAGTTGACACCTACAAGCCTCCACACCAGCAGCACCAGCAGAAGCCTGACGACCCCAGGAAGGAGAGCGACTTCCTGGTCCACCAGGTAACCGTAGAGACCCCGTTCCAGATCGAGGTTCTGTTTGAGTCGGCCAGCTTCCGCAATAGACCCAACCAGCTCGTTGGGGTCACCATGACTGAGGAGCTGGAGAGGAGGAAAGCCGAGTTTGACGGCAGGTTCGAGAGGACCTTCGGCCTGGAACGAAAGGGCTTTAGTCAGGCTCAGGTCAGGTTCAGCAAGGCAGCACTTAGCAACATGCTGGGCGGGATGGGCTACTTCTATGGCCAGTCGGTGGTGCAGTCGGCCTACAACGAATACCCGCTCTTGTATCCCGAGGGTGCGCTGTTCACCGCCGTTCCCTCGCGCTCTTTCTTCCCTCGGGGGTTCCTTTGGGACGAGGGCTTCCACCAGCTGCTGCTCAGCAAATGGGACCCTCAGGTGACGCGGGAGGCGACCGCCCATTGGCTAGACCTCATCAACGTGGAGGGTTGGATCCCTCGCGAGCAGATCCTCGGCGACGAGGCACGCAGCAAGGTCCCTGCTGAGTTTGTGGTGCAGCGGAACGAGAACGCCAACCCACCCACCCTCTTCCTGGCGCTGCAGGAACTCATCGAGCAGCATTCCTCAAACCCTGACGCTCCAACATCGCTGCCAACATTGGCGTTCCTACGACGGCTCTTCCCGAGACTCAAGACCTGGTTCGAATGGTACAACACCACACAGACCGGACCCTTGCCCAACTCCTACCGCTGGCGGGGCCGGGACAAGGACACCAACCTCTTCTTGAACCCGAAGACCCTGACCTCCGGTCTGGACGACTACCCAAGGGCCTCCCACCCATCCGGGGAAGAGCGGCACGTGGACTTGCACTGCTGGATGGCCCTGGCCTCGGGCATCATGGCTAGCATCGCGCGGCTCCTCGGGGAGCCCCACGCCGAGTATGAACAGACACACGAGGTGCTCAGCGACAACGGCCTGCTTAACGAGCTCCACTGGTCGGACCAGCTGGGGGCGTTCAGCGACTACGGGAACCACACGCAGGCCGTGTCCTTGCAGCAGGAGAAGGTGTACGTGCCGCCCGGACAGCCACGGCATCACTACGCCGCCGCCCGCCTTGTGCGTTCAGTCCGGCGCGCACCCAAGCCGCAGCACGTGAACGCCTTGGGCTACGTCAGCCTGTTCCCGTTCCTGCTGCGCATCCTGCACGCCGACTCTCCCAAGCTGGAGCACATACTCCGGGACATGAGGGACCCGGACAAGCTGTGGACGCCCTACGGCCTCCGCTCGCTCTCCAAGACGGACCCCATGTACATGAAGCGAAACACGGAGCACGACGCCCCCTACTGGAGGGGGCCGATCTGGATCAACATAAATTATTTGGCTGTCAGAGCCCTGAACCACTACAGCAGTGGGGAGGGGCCGTATCAGGAGAAGGCAGCAGCCCTTTATAATGAACTCAGGACTAACATCGTCAACAATGTTTACAGGCAGTACGTTGAGACGGGGTATATATGGGAGCAGTACAATGACAGCACTGGCAGAGGCCAAGGGAGCCATCCATTCACTGGCTGGTCAGCCTTGACTGTCTTAATGATGGCAGAACAGTACTAATGCTATAGACTCTTTCTCAAGGTCTTTAAGAAAACGGCCCTCATCCGTCGCTCATGTTATGCTCAAGCAGGCATTATGTATCAAATGGTTTCTACCCAGAGATCTATTTCCAGAATAGGTGTTAATAAGGTGGTTTAAAAAAAGACCTGTTACTTTATCACATTTTGTTGTTTGTAGTCATGCCGTGTGTTTGCTATGTGTGGAGCCATTGGACAGATAAATACCATGCTTCGTGTTTCTTATCAGCTTCAGGAATGTTTACCATTGGCTACCCATACAAATACATTGAAAAGAATCCTGTATTTAGATATGCAGGAATTTGATGGTCAATTGAATTCAACTGACATTTGGAATTTGCACTTATTTTTTGTATGTGTTTCCTAATCAACTGGAAACTACTCATAACGATGAGTGCCTGAGCAACTAGGATAACAGGTGTTTAAAGCTGATGAGGGCCATTGTCTTCAATAGTGCCAATAATTATTTTTGTCACGAATCTCCAGTTGTATTAATGTTTTAATGATAGTGAAGAATTCAAAGGGTGGAACTTGTCTGTGATGTTCTGCTTTTATATTGCTGAGCTCATCAGCATTACTTCTGGAAGGGTTGGGGTTAAAATAAAAAAAAATTGAAATATGTTTTATTGAGAAACAATAAATCATATCTTCTAAATGTTGCTGTTGTCCTGTTGGGTGTTTGTGTTGGCTGTAGAGGACATAGTATTGTTATTGTATTGTTCATTCAGTATTGAGTGCTTTACTCATTAGTTATCTACGGAATACTGACTGATTAATATCTTTAACTCTTCATTGTTCTTGAAATTGTTCTCTTAACAAGCCATTTCTACGTACTTAACATATGAACCTGCCTTTTTTATGTTTTACAAATTGTAAGATTCCATCCTCTACTTGGAAAATACCAGTAGTACACGTTGCAGAATACGCCGCAAAAACCCTTGCAAAAAAAGAGCACCCTGTTCCATGAAATGCCATTAATGAAACATTGATTTCACTTTCTGAAAGCACGTAATTTCTAGGTTATTGGATGTGAGACAGTAATGTGCGTACAGTGGCATGACTCAGAAATAATATCGTGGATATACTGGAACCATAGATGATGTGTTTTACCTTAACCTGTTTTACGGCCTATATGAGGGCCACAAGCTGACGTCGATAGCCACCAGCTAGATCTTTTTTTTCTTTCCCAGGGTTTGACTCAACCCATTTTGATGCGAGATCTTGGTTTGGAACTGCATTACTTCCACAGAGCGAAGGCGAGTTAGTGACTGCAAGTTCTTTTCACTCGTTGACAACCCCGTTCGGTACACAGGGGCGTGCAGTGGACTTGGTCTTATTAATACTTTGACACAAAATAAACAACCCTGGCCATAAAAAGCACTGATGCTTTTTCCTTGAGCTGTGTTCATGACCCCCGGGTTCCAACCTCTTCTATGAATCCTTTTGAACGCTTGGCTGTGGCTGAAAGCCTCGAAACGGGTGCAGTGTTGGCTTGCAGAACTAAACATAGCGTTATTTCCTCAACCCTCCATAGCACTGAATTTAATACAGTTCAGCTCAACTCCCCAGGCTGCCCGTTTCCCTTTATATACCACCAGAAGCTTTGGTCAACGCGTTCATTGTGTTAGCATCTATAGGCTCCATGCTACCATGGCAGAGTGATTGGGGCACATTTGAAGACAACCAGTAGGCTAAATCTGCGGTTTTGTACTGTAAGTTTACTGAAACGCTGTTTAGCAGTCGATGATGTGTCAATCTATGCGCGCAATCACTGCCGTGGGGCTCACATTCGTGGGAGATGTGCTAGCTCAGCCTTTGACCCATTGACCTGCAAACGCAAAACGAATCCTTAAGGGATTTGGACGACGATGAGCCATATTCTCTCCGCCTTTTTACTATCTCTCTCTGAGGTGATGGATTTTATTTGTACATCCCCTAAAAGCACACACTGTGCGCAATCCATCCTTGTTCCCACTCCCCCCAACACAATACCGCGGGATGATGATAGCATCACAGCTAACTGAAGTCCTACCTGCATAATAAACAGATGAATCACCGACCCAATTTGCATAGTAGCCGTCTCACAAACTTATAACAGGGTTCCAATCTATTAAATAATTGCCTTTTGTACCACACTATTAGTTCATACAAATCAGTCTTAAAATGACCAGTGGTATGAAGAGTATTTCTTTTTTCCTTTTTTCTTTTATTAAAAAAAACTTCTAACAGCTGACAATTTTGGCTCTCTTGTGTAGCGCGCGCCCTGCCATGTAATTACGGGGAATGTATGCTAGAGGGAGCTAATTAATAAGCCTTTTGAGAGTTGAGAAGAGTCCCTTTGAACACAGCTCCGCCATCCCTCCACTCCTAATAGAGAACTGCTTAGAATTAAAGTAGTATGAGTAGATAATTATGCTAATGGCTCCATTTAGTTGAAAGGTTTGATGACACATTTATAGAAAATCAGTTTGTTAATTGATCCTACCTTTTTACTAGGTTTTTTCAACACAGGCTCTCCATGCAGACTGCATGTCGGATTGCATATTATGCTTATCCATATCTCATTATGAGAGAAGTGTCCTTCCCTTATCGTCTCTTTAACACGTATCTCACAATCTCATTTCTTGGAATCATTAGTCTCATAATCGAACAGAACTCTTATTTGGTGTTTATTATGTATAAATAATATGCTCTCTGTAGGCCTGCTTACAACTTACAACAACAGTCCTATAGTTCCTCCTGCAAAAGACCTTCACCCTCCCTCCCAAAGCTTGCTATTAAACACCCAACTCGCCTGAACCAACATAAGCTATGATATGTTATGTAAGCGCCACTATAAATAGGTTCACCCGGGATCTTTTGTCTTTACCTGATTCGCTCTTAGCCCAACAGTTTTTATTTCTGGAGAGAGAGTCGTGGTGGAAGCCAGCGCGATGTGGAGCCGTTTCCATAGTTACTTTTGTTAGCTGCGAGCTCTCACCATTCTTCATCTGTTTTCCTCTACATGTCTGTTGCGCTTGCCGTTTGTTGCAATCTGTTTGTATTTGGTCTACCCGTGATGAGTGTGCATCGGAGCAGTAATGATCACTAATTACACTAATTTCATTGTACGTCGTTATAAATACGAATTGTTGGGGATGGGGTTTTGCACGAATAAGAGGAGGGATTAGTTTTTAAGTTGATCATCTCCAAATACAATTCACTCGAATTAAGTTGTATAGGCGATTGCTCAGACTAAATAGCTATTGCTATTGAGAAGTGCGAGCAATTAGTTAACAAGAAGGGCTTTTTTCTGGAGGAGACTGTTATGCCTCTGTATCTAATAATTGGTCTTGTATCATCGTGAAGTTTATGAGTATAAATTAGTACAAGCATCCTCTTTCCTCTTTTTTACTCGTAAATGATAATTACCCAACCTAGCATAATTATCGATGACACATTTTAATCATCCAAACAAGCATGAGTAATTATTTCAATCCTATGGGGCTAAAACGTAATGCTATGCAAACTAATTCCCTCCGTGCTAAACTCTAAATGTTTGGTAACGGCCATTTAACGTTTCATTGGCTTATAATGCACACCACCCAACAGTCACCAATAGACAGGAGCAGGTAGGCCAATAGCTGCATCAGGCCCCATGCGCTGTTATTTTAAAGAGTGTGCACGGATACAGCAGAAGAGAAGGGTTAGGTTTAGAGCAGCGTTAGCATAGTGTGTGGGTGAGTCTGGGGGCATGCTTGAAGAATCACTAGAGCCTATAGCGGAAAAAATAAATAAATAAATAATAAAAGTAGAGGACGAGGAGAGCTGAGCATGATGCTAACCTATCCCTAGCCAGCTGGGGACTGAAGTGGGCGAATGGGGAAGTATTTTTGGAACGCATGGGAAACCTGCCACTGCACAGGGGCCTAATGTTGGGCTTCCCTAGCCCACTCCCACACTCGGATGGAGGGAGAGATAGAATGAGAGAGCGGCAGAGAGCGAGAGGGAGAGCTGTTTCTTCAAAAGAAAAACAACCACGCTTCCGCTCCTCTTTTTCTCCCCTGCCCTTGTCTTTTTCTTAGAAACACTCAATTTTCAAATGATGGTATGTCGCTATGCACAGGCCAACATGAGAGTGATAGAGAGAGTGGGATAGAGAGAGAGAGAGAGAGAAGAGAGGGGGAGATATAGAGAGCGAGAGGAACAGCGAGAGAGAAAGAAATCGAGATATTTAGATGGAAAAAAATAATTTGGCAGCGAAGGGGAGTGTTTTATTTTATTTTATTTATAGCGAGTCGTGTTTCCGGGAGAGGTTTCTGTGCTTTTCGCAGTATCCAATCCATTTTTTGCGGTATCTTAGCAGCTCCTTTGTGTCTAGCTTTAGGATTGGATACCTTCTTTTCTATCTTGCGCCCCGGGGGAAGGATTTCAGTGTGGGACACATGTCAGAATGTGATTTGGAGGAGGAAGAGAAGCCTTTTTTTTAAGCTCATACCTTGGCTTTAGTGACATGCCTGTGCATCGTGGTGTATTAAAATCAGAAAGTTTAGTTGTCTGTCGCAGCCAGAGTGGCTTGTTATGAATCTAAGATTCAGTTGCAAACGGCTGCTATGGTATATCACCAGTTAAACCCCAGTATGTTTTCACATCCTGTTTTTTTTCAATACTCTTGATACTCAAGATTCACTCAAAGCTGACAATATCCCGGAGAACCCCAAATAACCTTAAAAATCTATAACCCCAAAGGTATCGAGCAAACTACTACTACAACACTATTCTCCAATAATGGATATACTGTGAATACTGCAGTGTTAAGTCTGTGTAGGATTTATATGTATTATATCTAATGCTTTCTATGTCAAGCAAGAAAGTATATTTTAATTATTTCAATAACTTAAACTTCAAAGTTATCTCTTTTACTCCATTATCTACCTTCAGATAACCTGTGAAGTTATACATCAAAGAACACCTCTTCTTTAAAGCAGGTAAGCCTTGATTTAAGTGGCCTGAATTCTTAAAATATGACTATTCTTAAAAATATGAAAACATCAAAATAGGTGACAAAGCATTGTACAAATTTGAGGTCAAATTGGATTTCAAAACAATGAGTTCATCAAAGGATCCAGAGTGGGGTATGACATTGTGCACCATAGCTCAATTCCTTTAAAGCCTGCTAAACTATTATTCTAGTCAATGCTACCCAGGCTTGATGTGACCAACTAATTTCAAATGCATGACCAAGAATTGGTCTGCAAACTAACAATGCCTTCAGTGCTACTCTGCTTGCACACGCAGTGTGCTACAATAGACTACAGCCCCCACAATGCATACACACAAAGCAAAGAATGTATGAGTAAAAGCCTAATAATTAACATTAATAATCAAACAATTTACATAAATCACAACCAAGATTATGCCAACCTACCACACACTACATTTAAAGAATTGCTTCATCTGTTGCAATGCAGCCATATAAAAAAAAATGACACCAGCGCTAACAGAATCCTTGGTAGCAGCATTGTCACGGCAACGATTGAAGGTAACCATCACAAAGGCGGTTTCTCTGTTGTACTTGCGAAAGAGGAAGAGTTCAATTTATTCTCATGACTAGATGTACACACTCTTACACACACTCTCAACCTCGGCCATTGGACAGTCTAGTGGTAAAGTGGTTAGGAGGTCTTTTTTTACCCCAATGTCGACACAGGCTACCTGTAGGCATACTTGAGCGAGAGGCCCTAGCTCCCTACCTGCTCTTTAGTGATATGACCTCAAATATTCACAGCGGCTTCTTATAAGCCTTCAACAGCCACAGATAATAAAGAGAATTTCAACAAATATTCAAAAAATGTTTTGCATAAATTGTCTACCCTGCCTTTAAAGAAGGAATCAATATAGGCGGTTTTCTTTGGTTTGGTTTGATTTGGTCATTAACTGTCAGTTTTAACATTTAAGATTCCTGAAACTTCAAAGGCAAAGATTCAACCTGGGCATTGGCATAATATGTGGTACATTAAAATCTACAGATCACAGAATATGCTTCACCATCAATTACCAAAATGGAAAAGACATCTTGACAAAGACAGAGAGGGCTGACAATTATGTAGAAACCCTAGAAACCCTACTCTTTAAAATACCAGGAGATCTAAATGTTTGGCATTTTGAACGTCTTAATATATGCAGTGGCCAGCGACAAGATACATAATAAGGTATATTTTATCAACCTCTCTTTTATGGATGAATCATCTTTAGCTCATCAAATGAAGAAGTCCGTCACTGCATTTTCAGCATGGAATCATGGCTTTAATTTAGTTTGGTCGTAGTTAATTTAAGAAGGCTTGAGGATTTGGTGCAAAGTGTTTAGGTCCCTGAGCAGCATTGCGCCCTGGGTTCTTCTTGTGCTTTTTCTGAAAGGATCTGTTGAGTGAAAGCTCATCTTACTCTAGCACCACATGCTGTCCGCGTGGTTATAGAGTCCATTCTGTCTGAGTTTTGTAGTGGATAACCTTTGCAGAGCATTGAGACAAGTTGCTGTTGCATGACACTCTTTCTCACGCTATTCACTTCATACCAACCCGACCAAAAAAGAAAGACAAAAAATACCCAACGTTTTTTTACTCGCAGCACTTAAATACATCTAAGGTTGTCATTTAAGTTTTACAGGTAAAGCCTTACCCCTGCACTATAATGTCAGTAAGTGCTAACATTACGTAAATCCGTTACTTAGCGCACTGCCGTGGCATTTTGTGGAGGAGAGAGGTCGTCCGGCAGGCGGCAGTTAACATAACTTAGTCTCGTGAGCTGACCTCCCTCTCCGAGTGATCGGATTGGTTTTAATAGTGTCTGTGTTCTCCGGGGCTCGTCGCCACCACCAAACATCTAACAGCCGTGGAATTAAGAGGCACGTCGGAGGTGAAAACAATTTGTGCTGCAAAATGTCAGATCCTTAATGAAAGGGCTTGGGGGCTTTTATCATACACTTACTGGAGAAGATGCCATGGCTGCTGATGCTGCTGCTCCTTCAGACACTCACACAATGTCAATGTTCAATGCGTTCCCGGATCCTTCACGTACGTTATGAGAGCTTGCAGTGTATAGGCTTAAATTGTAGGCTACCTCAATGTACATTCATGGGCAGGGTATCTTGTTGTTATTCTTGTGATTGTGCTTTTTTTTTATTTTAAGGGGGAATGGGTGAAAAGTCTATATGTTGATTCATTTAAAGGTAACATTGTTTACAGTATGTGTTGGTTCAGTTTGATTACGTTTTTGTTGGTTTTGACGCACCACACACATTATTCTCTCATTTATGTACACACAATACACTACTGATTCATAGGTTCATACGTTCTGATAATTTACGTAAAAATAACCACAAAAGTGCCCAAAACAAATGAAAGAGACAAATAGAAGGGTCAAAGGTTAATTGTGTTACATCCGGTAAGAGAATGACCACACACAGGCCAAACAGAAATGATCATATCAATCAAGCTATCGATGTTAAAATTACATTTTGCAAAAGTGGTTACTTTAGGCCCACTAACCAAATTAAAAAAGTCTCGCGATGTACAACAGTTATTTTCACAACGTTTCCACTATTTCCGCAGCAACAGTCGGCTGTGTCGCTATCCATGGTGCTGAAAAAATGGCTTATGCGAGCGGTGGACGGCAGGTCTCTCATATAAAGGCATATTGACGTTTGTCAGAGAAAGTTTCAACCAAAGAACGTACCCAGAACTGAAATTGCTTGGAAATGTCATGTGAACAGCTGGGTTCGACCACTGAACACACCAGGGGTGTTATCGACTCGTTCTCGTTCCCCAAAGGCCAAGGGCTCGTTTGGACCTGAGTTTTGCAGAGATCGCTTTCCGGCCGGGTTACACTATTAAAAGGGCTTGTTACTACTGAAATGCAATAGCCTACTGTTTAACCTCGACGTGCCGAATAATTTTACAAATTGGGTATTGTAATTGTTGGAGCAATATTACACGATTCAATATGATGTCACACATGAACAAATTAAATAGGCGATCTAGGCTACGCAGTTAGCGCATGCAATTATTGTATCCGTTGTCAAATTAGGCTATTGAGAGCAATAAATTTGACTTTGCGTCTGCACTGAACGTATTAAGGCTGACTAAAATGATATGTCGATATGCACCGAAATGCCCCATCCCTTTTTACCTCCTGTTTCAAATGCTTGCAACATTTTGACACATTTTTCTGGTACTATTTAACGTGCATGGTTTATGTTTTTACACTGTGATTACCTGCTTAATTTACAGATTTATTAGATATCAAATACTTTGCCGTTCCTTTCTTCTCGCGCCACGTCACACATATCTCTCCTTTTTGGGGGATGCCCGTCACATCCTCTGTCCATGTATGGGCATGAAGTTTACACGCAGCGGGGAATCCTCTGACTGGAGGTGATGAATGGGGAGGAGGGCTGAGGGAGCTGCCCAAGTGTATAAAAGCAGAGAGAGGGAAAGTCGCTGATATGAAAACCACAGCGGCAGATAGCGAGGAGCTGTAAAAACCAACACGCAGACGAAGGGGATTAGTTTTTTAAAACGGTTTTACACATTTTGTCATAATACCGCTTTGGATATTTCCGGAATCACCTAAGGTTTAAAAGGACAATTGTTTTTGGCATATTCCTTTTTGTTGTTTGTTGTTGTGCCTACACACACACCCGAAGAGAAAGACTTCTCAAAATCACACCACTATGTTGAACAATATGGATTTGAATTCTAAAGATTCCTTCTACACGCAGTTTGAGAAATGCAACAGTTCTTCCATAAGCGCGGAGAAAGACGCGCGGAAGGACAGCCAGAAGGTGTTCGGCGAAGCAGAGAGAGGGACACCTGCCCAGTTTCGCCATGGTGAGTCGAGTCCGCATTACTGCAAACCCCCCACGCAAGACCTGAATAAGCATGCGATAAATCTAATGTTACAGTAGATGTGAAATGCACAATTACGCACCGCCTTATACATGCGTATACCACTACAGCAAGTGTTGCATGGATTATATAACGTTATACCGACATATTTCGATGTATTTGCACATTTGCAACTTGAAACGTATCATCATCATCATCATCATCATCATAATAAAGTTTTGTTCTTTCCCCTTTTGTTTTCCTTCATTAGAGGGAGTCCCCGTTACCCTCAAAACCGAACCCTCCAACTCGGAATTTGCGTTCAACCCCTGCGAGGGCCCCAAAGACACCTACAGCAGCCCGTCCTCCCTCACATACTCTGGCAGCTTCTACGTGGAGGGCTGCCAAACGGCGCCGTGCAACACGGAGACACTACTCAACATGATCACGGAGATCGTGGGTATATCCACGTTACCGATGTCGGAGGTGCAACAGGGAGACGGAGGACGGGGGACCTACCCGTCCCCTTCGCCGATGGAAACTAGTCAGGGCAATTTTGAGGAATCCGGACTCAAGAGGCAGACCTACAACTGTTCCAGCGCTCCGACGCCCCCTCTGTACCCCGCGGACCAAACGTGCCCACCACCGCCACCACCACCCGTGTATGCTGCCGGCGACCAGCCCGCTGGCCAGAGCCAAGCCTCGGCCTCTTCACAGCTCGGCTTCGGTGCTACCGAGGTCCCAAACCTGAAAGATGCATTGGAGCCAAAGTCCGAGGCCGCGTCTTTCCCCGTGGTGGTGAAGAACGAGTTCGAGAGCAGCTGCTACGAGTGGGGCTCATTCAAGCCGGACTATTTAGAAACGAGCTTCCAGACAGAGATCTTCCCGATGTCCAGCGATTTCCCGCCTGAACAGCACATGGATGTAAAGGAACTCTTGGACACACTTCCGCCCATTTACCCTAACCCGGAGATGGAGTTTAAAGTAGAAGGAGGTACCATCAAGCAGGAGCCCTGCTTCTCCGACACATGCTCGCACAGCTACCCCAACTCTTTGTACACGTACACGGGCCCTAGTATGGGGCCGTCCTCGAACCTGAAGCCATCCACCTTCCCAGCTGACCTGCAATCACCTTTGAACCAGTGCGATACTTTGTACACTTCGCCCGCCTTGCCGAGTACCATAGACTCCATCCTCTACTCTTCTCTGTTACCCGACTCCTTTGCACAAAGTTACACCCGCCCGACGAAGCCCCCTCGGGCACGAAAGAGTCCCGCCGCGTCCAACGGTCCGGCCAAAGAGAAACCGTTCACCTGCCCAATGGAGAACTGTGACCGGCGCTTCTCCCGCTCCGACGAGCTCAACAGACACATCCGTATCCACACAGGCCACAAACCCTTCCAGTGCCGCATCTGTTTGCGCAGCTTCAGTCGCAGCGACCACTTGACCACCCACACCAGGACTCACACGGGCGAGAAGCCGTTCTCGTGTGACGTGTGTGGTAAGCGTTTTGCGCGGAGCGACGAGAGGAAGCGCCACGGACGCGTGCACCTGAAGCAGAAGGAGAAGATGGAACTAAAGCCACCTGTAACCAGCAGCACGTGGCCTTTCACCCTCCCCGAGGGGATTTGAACACAAGTCACAACGTCACTACAAGAGAAACATTTGTTCACACACACAAGGTTGAAATCATTCCGTCTTGGAAGATATGCCGGCGGCTTTACTGCAGGTTGATGTTCCAGTGTTTGCGATGTGACTTTCACTTGTTCAGTCCAGTTGCCATGGCTGACAAGTTAGACAGAAAAAGACGGTTGGAGTGGACGAAGTGTGGAAGGGGGCGGGGGGAGGGTTGCTGTTTCAGTCCCATAGACTGCTGTTGACGTTGTGGACTCATTAAGCATTGATTGTGAAAAGCTCAACAGTGACTTGTTGGGCTGGCGCTACTAATAGATTGCATGGCCACTGTTCAGCCCCGCAACGCTGGACAGCTCCTCTGCAGACAAACACACCAGGCGAACAGGAAAAACGGATGGATTGCACTCAGACTGGAAAGATTGTCTTTTCACTTAAAACATATATAATTTTGTGCTTTTAGAATTTTTAGAGCAATGATTTGGGCAAGGTTTCTTAAACGCATGTTTCTGTTTTTACTGTGTCTACAATCAGGGTCTCCTTAAGCCCAGACTCGCAGCGGTTTGAACATATTGTACTGGCTTGGGCCATGGAGCTGTCCATCTTTGAGCAGATTGAGTGTTTGTTTGAAATTAATATAATTTAACTGTCCCATCAGTATTATTTGTGTTGTATTACGATTGTTTCGATTATTACAGTTGTGAAATATATAAATATATATATCATAAATGGATAATAAATATATTTGTATTACTGTACTTCTTTGTATTTTTATAGCAAACAGTACATTTTACATATAACATTGAGCTTCTTTTTTTTATAGTGAAAAATATTTAAATGAATGAACAATGTTTTTTTGTTTTTTAGGAGGGATTCTTGTTTAACACAGAATATTTTAAGTGTTACAAGTATCATTCTATTAAACTGCATTATCGTATCCAGAGGAAACCAATAAGTACAGGAGATGGATGGGTGATGCACTATGAGATTTTACGATATGTTTACAGATGTGTGTGTAACCATGCTAGGAACAACTGGCAAAATATTGCGTTTGATTAATCAGGTAGCACACATTGCTGCAAGTTGGTGGATTTTACTTAGAAGGTTAAAAAAAACGGGGCTGGTTTCACTAGTTATATGCTAAAATGTTCAATTTAGCAAGGAAAAAAAAAGAAAAAAAAAAGAAAATGTGTGAAGGTTTGTTGAAATGAGCACCAACAGTTTGGGTAGGCCTACTGCAACAAAAGAGGTTGAACTCGCCTTAAGTTACATTAACTGTTTTAGTAGAAGATTTTTGTACAATACTTAAAAAGTAATATTGATGTTGTTATTTTTTATGAAATGAAACGTTTATGAATAAAATAAAATACACAAACATCTGAAAGTGACTTGAGTTGTGTGTTCAATTATTAGATACATGACTGTTCCCCTTCTGTTCATAAGCTGTTTGTAATTAATATACATCTATATATAGTCTTGTAGTAGTCATATCTATGACAAGTGATTGTCGTCCTAAAATATACCATGCAACAGACCCCCCCTGTAGCATCACATAGCAGGGTGCTAATGTTAGCCATCTGAGTCTGAGCCGTCTGAGTCACAAGTGTGTCTGAAACGCCAAAGTAAATATGCCATCCATTGTTAAACTACACTTTAAGTAATTATTTTTGCTTTTTAAACCATTATTAAAAATAACTCAAAGTATGCACCAAATATTTCATAAAAAAGTAGGCTACATTTGTCATGGTTTTCAGTCCCCATTGTTTCCCCTTTCATTTTCTATAAAACCTGTGGGTTAAAAGTCAACTAAACCATTTTGTTGGAATCTTTGCTGTTGGAGTCTGTTATGTATAATCTTTGTAGATTATCAAAGCAAATACATCTATTCAAAAAGCAAAAAGCAAAATCTTCAATCTTTCATTTCCACTTTCACCCCAGTTGTTTCAGAATCGACCATGAGTGTTTACTCATCTCACAATATCAAACAGAAAATAACTGTCACATTGAACCGAAAAATACAGAAATGAACTACTGACATCTTTTTCAGTGTTTCTAATGTCAGATCACGTGAGACAACATTCGGCATCGGTGAGCAAAGGCATACCAATGAGAGAGAGAGACAGCGAGAGAGAGAGAGAGTGAAAGAGAGAGAAAGAGAGAGAAAGAGAGAGAAAGAGAGAGAAAGAGAGAGAAAGAGAGAGCGAGAGTAACATGCATCGTTTACATCT